>OY747717.1:37722500-37860000 GCA_963556495.2 Valencia hispanica
AGTAGGGCAACTGTACTCTGTGGCTGAGGCTAGCAAGAATGAGACAGGAGGAGGAGAAGGCATTGAAGTGCTGAAAAATGAACCGTATGAGAAGGAAGGCGAGAAGGGACAATATACACACAAAATATATCATCTAAAGAGGTAAGCCTTTGGAAGATAATGCATTTGTTTAATTTCTCTGTTAAATATTAATATTCTGAAAATGATCCTTCAGTTTGACATATTTGGATGGGTCGTACTTTGAGCAAACAATGCTTATTGGCGAATCCTAAAACCCTTTTTAATTTTTTTATTTGTTCTTCTGCACAAATTAAAGTGGTTGAGGAAAAAGTTGGTGTTTGGGCCAGGAGGAGGATTTTACTGGGCCGGAATGTGCAAGAGCCACCAAGGCCAGAAGGGCCCTAAAGCACGGGGGTTTCATATCTGATACCAAACCTGTTCTGTGAGTTTGCAAAGCCACAGGCTGCTCTGCAGGGTTTATCTGAAATTGGTTTAAATGTTTGTCATTAGGGCTGTGCAATTTATCAATTTGTATTTCAGTTTGTAATATAATTATTCAAATTTTCGTCATAAGGCTCCATGATCTTCACAATGCGGAAAAGGCAGACTGAATTTAAGAATTTCCAGACTAAAATGGAATTCACTTTAAAAAACAGAATATTGCTAAATTTTTCATTGGAGGATTAACTGACTCTCTCCAGCCTTTACTCTCACATTCACAATGAAAAAAACTGACACTCTGCTTTGCGCAGCCTTTTCTATATTTATAAAATGGAGGATTTATAAGATTAGAATTTTTTGGGGGGTCCATTTCTCATGATTATGGGATTGTATGGTGGTGCAGTTGGTAGCGCCGTTACTTTGCAGTAAGTAAGTCCTGGGCTTGAGTTCCAGCCTGGGGTCTTCCTGTGCATGCATGGGTTCTCTCCGGGCACTCCGGCTTCCTCCCACAGTCCAAAAACATGACTGTTAGGTTAAAGAGACACAGACCTCCCTCTCCTCAGCCACTTGGGCCAGCTCCTCAGGAGGAATCCCAAGGCGTTCCCAGGCCAGCCGAGAAACATAGTCCCTCCAGCGTGTCCTAGGGCTTCCCCTGGGCCTCCTCCCGGTGGGACAACCTCACCAGGGAGGAGTCCAGGAGGCATCCTGACCAGATGCCCGAGCCACCTCAACTGACTCCACTGGATGTGGAGGAGCAAGGGCTCTACTCTGAGCCCCCTCCGGATGACTGAGCTTCTCACCCTATCTCTAAGGGAGAGCCCAGACACTCTGCGCTTGTATCCATAATCTCGTTCTTTCGGTCACCATCCAGAGTTCATGACCATAGATGAGGGTAGGAACGTAGATCGACCGGTAAATCGAGAGCTTTGCCTTTTGGCTCAGCTCTCTCTTCACCACAACAGACCGGTACTGCACCCGCATAACTGCAGATGTCCTACCAATCCTTTTATCGATCTCCTGCTCCATTTTTTCCTCCTTGGTTAAGGACCTCATCCCCAACCCGGAGAAGGCACCCTACCCTTTTCCGGCACAAGACCACGGTCTCATATTTGGAGGTGCTGATTCTCATCCCAGCTGCTTCACACTCGGCTGCGAACCAATCCAGTTAGTCCTGTCAGCTTCATCAATAGAAAACTATGAATTTTAATGCCGAGCCGGCATTAAAATTCATCTGGAAAAAAACTTCAAATGTTTACAACTGCACATATGAAGGACCACAGCCATACAACTATGAGCCTGCTGCGTGCCCCAGAGAGCAAAGAGAACAGGGGAAGGATTAATGGCCTCATCCTTGCTAAGCCCCTGCCAAAATTGACAATAAATAAATCTGGAAATAAATAAGTAAATGGGTAAATACAATTGAAAAAAAATAAATGTGGGAATAAATAAAGTAGTATTTGCACATTTATAAAAAAAATTTCCACATATTGCTTTCCACATTTATTCCACATTTATTTAATTATTTCCACATTTATTTATTTACTGACGTCTATTCTAATAAGGGGGGCTGTTCTAACACTGACCTCAATGGTCAGCTCCGAAATTCCAGTTCAAACAAAACAGGCTCTCTACTGAAGAGGCTAACGGCAGCTGGCTACCCTATGTGTCTATCACAGAGTTGAGATACCCGGCCGTTGGCATCTCAGTCAGATAAATGTTGGTTCAACACCAGGCCTGTCCTTAATAGGGAGGTCTCCTGTGAACAACAGACGAAAACAGAGGTGCTTTAGGTGGTGAGGTGCTGGGGTGCAGGGTTAGCAGGTGAATGCTAAACCTCCCGGTCTAGCTAGAGCGAAGCTAGAGGGTAGGTAGAACCTCACAACCGAACGCTCAAGCCCGCCTTCGTGTTTCAGCTGTTAGCCTACTAGCTAGCAGTTCACTATAGATGAGACAAATAGCGACGTTACGGTGTTGTTGTCCATGCAGCTGTGAATATGTGGTGGAAGTTGTTGAAATTAAAACTAAGCCAGTCATTCCGTTTGACAATCTCTATCTCAGGATGAATTTAAAATGTCATGCTCGTTGTTTTATAAGATTATATCCGATCATTTCCACACGATGCCCATAATTTAAAAATCACGTAATTGGGCCTGATTTCCAATCTCCTGATCTGATTGGGACTTTCTTAGTCAAAATAGCAGCTACAGTGTGTGCAAACCTGGTGAAGACCTGAAGGAAACGTTTGACCTCTGTAATTGCCAACCAAGGTTACATTACGAAGTATTGAGGTGAACTTTCGTCATTGACCAAATACTTATTTTCTGTACCATTATACAAATAAATTCTTTAAAATCGTACATTGTGATTTCCTGGATTTTTTTTTTTTTTTTTTTTTTTTTATACACTCTCACAGTTGAAGTGTACTATATGATTAAAATTACAGGCCTCATGTTTTTATATCAGATTCCGGAATTGCGCCGCTCAAGGTGGCAGCATTTTGGAGTAGCTCTGTTACTTTGGTTTATATTTTTTTCTTTTTTAAAACTTTAATTCTTCCATTTCTGCTAGAAACATTGTTTTTGTGGACAACTGTTCTCTCTGGTTTTGAATGCTGTGCAGCTGTAAGGATTTTTGCTGATACTTTTTATTTTTGGACAATTGTTTTGATGCATAACCATGGCAACAAGGTTGTTTGCAACGGGCAGCAGCTGATTAACATCACAAAAGCTCAAATAATACCTCAACTACAGCCACAAAACCCTAATGAGTTGAAAAGAAGACGCCATAGATCCAGAGCATCCTCTACATCAGACAACTACAGAGCGTCTTCAGTCAGAGGCTTCTTCAGATCTGCAGAGCACTACAAGAGATCATCCCTACCCACAGCCATCAGCATCTACAACAAATCTTTGAAGGAACTTGCATAATGAGTTACAACAACATTTAATTTCCCTTTGGGATTAATAAAGTAATTTTGAATTGAATTGATTTGAATATGGGATAACTTGCCCAATCGGTAGCTGCCAAATACTTTTTTGCCCCACTGTATGTCTCATTTGTCTGACAACTTTTTTTGTCTCTCTCTGACTGCAGTAAAGTTCCTGGGTATGTGAAGATGATTGCACCAGAGGGAGCATTAGTTTTTCACGAAAAAGCTTGGAACGCTTACCCATACTGTCGCACTAGTAAGTGCACTCTGAACAGAACCAACCAAATGTTTATCTCCACCTTCATGTGATTTCACAATGTTCACTGTATAATAATATACTTTACTAATCAGATTTTTGCCTCTTCCCTATTTCTCCTTTTCCTTCCCTGCTGTGCAGTTGTGACGGTGAGATTACAATCTTTTAATAAACCTTTTATTACTCATGGTCACAGTTTGTTGGATCTCATCTCTGAGGCCTGTGCAAGGAAGTTCAGATTACTTAAGAACCATTTTAATAGAAATGTTCACTCACTGTTTTGAAAAGCTTAAAGTAAATGACTATTTTCTCTAAATTGGAAGATGCCACATTCAGTGTTGGAAAAAGTAATTATACCCCAGTTTCAACGTCACAACCTCTAATTTCAATGTTTGTTGAGGTTTTAAAGTTCAAGATCAACTTAATTATAGCTCTGAAGTGAGAGTATTTTTTTTCTTCTTTTTTTACATATTAGCTGAAAACAGGGGCATTCATAAATAAAATCCAATGTTACCTTTTCAGGTCACCTAATCAGTAAATAGAATCCACCAGTTTGTAATTCAAGCTCAGAATAAATTGGGGCTCTGATCCACAGTATAAGGAAAACGAGTCGTTGTAATGTTGCTAAATATTGTGTTTATTGATTATGATTAAACCTGACTCTCTTCTTTCTTTATCGCAATACTCTTTGTAAGCTTTAGCTTCTCCACCATTAAAAATGTACGTAAAATGTGGACAATGAGTGCGATAAATATATTGCTGGTATCCTGAGTTTTCATTCGTAGAACTTAAAATATATCATATTGCATCCAGCACTGTTGAAGTGAAGACCGAGGAACACAGCAGATAGGACCAGGATAACGTTGTGGAGAAGATTAAATCAGGGTTAGGTTATAAAGCAATATCTCAGGCTTTGAATATATCACACCTCTGTTCAATCTATCATCTGAAAACCAAAATAGTATGTTACAACAACAAACCTACCAACACATGGCCCTTTACCTAAACATTATTGAACATTTTAAGTCAAATGAGACTGTACCAATTGGAACTCATCATTTTAAGTGCTTTGCTATACCAAAGATGGAGGAATTCAAGCGCTATTACCATAGGAGGTTTATACAGAGTATCCTAAATGTTTGCATGTAGTAACGTTCACATTTCCGAACTGTTTGTTCTCAGAGTGGCAGCATAACGAAAATAGTTTGGCGTCTGTTTTATGTGTAGAAACCGTTGCTCACTGTTCACCCAAACTTCAGCACTGTTTAAATATGCTTTTACGGTTCTGCACAGTTGAATTTAAAATGTGTAGTTTCATTAATAATGTAACTGTATCCAGCTCCATTTTATCAGTGTTTCTCATTGGGCGGCATTCCAGTTACCTACAAGCTAACAACTGTTGCTGTGGTTTAAAATAGATCCAAGCTGAACGATGCAACATCACCACTGGACTTTTAGTCCCAAGGTCTGATTTGCTAATAGGATTAAACTGTGGGCTTCAAATCTGTCCCTTGCGACCCTCCGTTCATGGTGTCTTGCTAACCTGTGATGCTGAGATCAGCTCCACTGGTCACTGTGGGACACGATCCCTCTGATTATAGTTGAACTTGACATATTACTAGTTGACTGAATCTGTTTACTTTTCTGCTTTTTCAGAATGAGTACATGAAAGATGACTTTATGATAAAGATTGAGACGTGGCACAAACCCGACATGGGAACAATAGAAAATGTAAGTAAGATGTGAGGTAAACTGGAGGCTTATTTAATAAGGGAATAATCAGGATTGTCTTACGGCTATAAAGTCATAAGCTTATATCTTTTCTCTTAGCAGTGGATGTATTTACTATGGTAAACACTGAATTACATATTTCTCCATTATGCAGCATGAAGTCAAGACTTCTAATGTCTTCTTGTTTCATGTCTGAATCCATTTTAAAACACACATCCTGTTTAGAAACTCATTCCAATGTTTCAAAGTAAGTTTTGATGTATTTGCATCCAGCCAACTCTTGCAGTACTATCCTTGTGAACTAGTCAATCTTATCTTTACAACAGATTGGAGTTTACAATCAAACTAAATGCACTTGTTTACACTTTGACGAAGTAGTTGTTCTTTCTGTACTAGGTCCATGACCTGGATGAAGAGACATGGAGGACAGTGGACGTTGTGCGCATAGACATTGCAAACAAAGACGAAGTGGCCCCAGGGGTGAGTTGTACTGCTCGTGATAACAATGGGGTCTGCTGAAAGTGCTAAATGTAAAAAGTGCCAGCTGTTCATTGGTTTTAATTTGAGGCATATTTTATTTTAACAACTGGGTTAGGGTGATATAAATGTAATGTAGTCACCACACGTGAGGTTGGGTGGTTAGCTTAGTTCAAACTGAAGAGCTTCCATGCTGGCTGTTTTGGATTAAGATAAGAAAAGGATGGTTTTATATAGGGCTGGGTGATTAACCGAAAATTTACAGACACCAAAATCTATTACGATAACCTTCTTGCCGTTGTTGGTATATTCGGTAATTTTAAAAAAATGAAAAGATGTGTGTAGTTTGGCGATGCTCATTTCCCTTTAAAGTGCCACTGACATGAAATTCCCCGCGATGTTTGGGCCCTTTTTAGTCACACTCTAAGTACCTTAATAATGTATCAAAGGATCGTTAGCCGTAGCTCACCCTTGTTGTAGGATTGCAGCCCCTACTAGGAGGCCCTTCTTTTAGCATTAGCACAGAACGACCGAGTTTTGGTGGGCGGAGCCCAAGCCATGCGCCTCTATTGTCAATTGAGTCTCTAACGTCCGCATCTGATGAAACATTGACAGACATGCATTTGCGCACCACAAATTGCCCAAATTCCAACATTACCCTAAGAATGAAATGTAATTAGGTTTAGGCCTAATTATATTGTGTGTTGAACAATAATCTGTTTACAAATTACAGGCCTAATAAATATTTGATCATCCATCCACACATCCATCCGTCCTCATTACGTCTCGAGCTTCCCCACGACAGTAATGGCTCAGTTATCGGCTACTATAACTGTAATGGTGTTTCAATTTGATCCGGAATCTGATCCGGACGGCGAGGCACCTGAGGAGGAACCAGAAAGGTAGAGCACGTCTTCCACAGGTGATCCAGACAGACGTGCTGTGCACGGAGGGAAGGGGCTGTTTGTGTGTGTGTTTATGTGTGTTCTTGTATTGCTATCCTATTTAGGACCTTTTCTAGCATGTGTGTGTGTGTGTGTGTGTGTGCGAGAGACGCGTGAGTGACAGAGACGAAAAGAGAGCAGAGAATGAATGCGCTGCGTGTTTTAAATAGCGTAAAAAAGAAAAACGAAACGCAATTTGTGACGGTCGGTGTAGTTTTGTTTTTTTTTGGTCTGTGTTGAATCTGTGGCGGTCGGAGTTTAATCTGTGGCGCATCGCCACAGATTCGTCATGTTTGGGAAACACTGGTATAACAGCTGAAGGACATTATTGCGGAAATATAGGCTACTTACTTGTATAAGGATATTTGCTGGTTCACGGAGGGTTGGTATTGATCCTGGTAAAAGTTTAAGACGATCTGCAAATCCACTGCTGTATTGTCCCAAGTTAATAAAACATCCGTCAGAGAAATGTTTGCCACAAACGACCAGGGAGTTGGTCGGGTACATTCCCTGCATAAATAAAGTCCATCCACAAGCTTTTCAGTGGCTCGGAAGAGGGGAGGACAGTGTCGATGCGGTCTGGACTCCATGTTGTCGGTTAGTTGTTTGCCTTTCACAGTAGCTCTCGTTGTTTAGGTTGTAATACGCGCCGCGGGGGGAGGGACTTGGAGAGTGTAGTTCAGAGAAGGGGGTAATTGGCTGAAACTCAGTGACGACATATGCCGAAACGTAAAACAGCTCTTTTCTGAGTGCTAATTTCACTATGTAGGCAGACATACCCGGGGACAAAGGAAACACTAATCAGTCATTTTAAACCCTTAGGGGACATAGGCAGGCTGGGGAAACTAACAAATATGACCAAAAAATGCAAATTTCATGTCAGGGGCACTATAAGATGCTGTACTACGTTACAAGCTGGATTGGGGGGGTCGCGTGACTACGTGCAATCTTTAACAAGAAGGGAACAGTGTGACCAACTTTACGGCTTTGTCGCTATGATTAACACATTTTTAGACCCTTCTATCGCCTCTTTTTAAAAAAAGCAACTACCAACAACTCTAGCATTTTGTTTTTGTCTTATTGGAGACTTTTGGAAACTGTGACCTAAAGCATGAATCCGTTATTTTTCTCACCAAGCCGCTGTGCTGCCGTGAGCTTCTCCCCCCGTCTCAGAGTGCATACAGAAGGCGGGCAGTCCAGCTGCAGTCAGAGTGGATATTTACCCTACTCAGTCCAGAACACTAATGATGTGGGCATGCTCGAAGCCACCACCGAATGATCCTACCCGTGTTTAGTCAGTGCGAGATGTAAATATAAAGATTTCTTCATTTAAAATAAGCAAGAGCACACTAAAACAAATCACCGATTTCACTTGCACAGCTCAGTCACTAACTCACCTCGTCCAACTGTGTATGCACCTCTCTGCTACAGACATTTAACAGCTATCATTTCTCAGTCTAAACTAGACTCTCAGAAATACAGAAGGAAGTGGAAATCGAACCCTTAATTAAAAGGCTGGTTGAAGCTGTGTATTGGAGATGTTACATAGGTCTGCTGCCAGAATTGTAAGATTTTTATGCCAAATTAGTGATGTATAATAATAAAAAACGCATGACAACTAAAAAACATACTCAAAAGGCAAAACGAAGCGTAGTGGTTAAGACGGGCGCCCCATGTTCAGAGGCTTCAGACCTCCTTGATGCGGTTATCCAGGGGTTCACTTCCACCCCGCGGACATTTGCCAATGTTGCTTCCCCACTTCTCACCCCCTTTCTGTACACTGTCCACTTTGTAATAAAGGCCACTGTGGCCACCAAAACTTTAAAAAAGGCAAAACCTTACAACAGTTCCACCCCAACCAACACTCAAGGGTTAAAAAACCACAAACTATATTTATTATTAATTTTTTTTAATTATTCCCGTCTTCTACAGCCTCCATTACAATTACATGCGCATTATGTAGATGTGGTGATGACCTCATTTAGCGGGTTCTAGGGACAGCCAATTGCTACTTTCCCTGCAAAGGAATTGGCAACACTGGAAGGGAAAGATGGGAAGCAAATGGAAGAATCAAATTAGGGATGTGCCGATTCACCATACATTGGTTAATTGCGATGTGAAACGTGCAAAATCGATAGCGATTCAAAAGTGTTGAAAATCAATTTTTAATTATAATTAAATGAGAAAAACAAAAAGTCTGGCGTGCTGCACTGAGATTTTTAGGGGATGGACCGGTGGAAACCCTATGCTGCAGCTAGTGTTTCAGCCATGCAGCTCGAAATTTACAAAATACAGCAAATATTTTACACTTTAGTTATGAAAGAAGCGTATTTGTTGTTGTGTATCATGTTAGCAGGAACCTCTTCTTTTCCCCGGACCTGTCAAATTTTTTTGGTGCTGTCCGGAGCTCCCTCCACAAACCCAGCGCAGGGCAGCTGATGTTTACCAGAGGACAACCCAAGTGTAGCTTTAAGGATTAAACACAAAGAAAATTTCCTTCATTCTATCCCGGTCGCGACTAGTGTGCGTGTATGTAGGTGGGTGGGTGTGTGTGTGTAGGTGTGTGTGTGTGTGAGAATCTCATATTTATTGTGATGATAGTAAATTCAAAACAATGAATCTGTTTCATTCTGGTAATGCATGGAGTCCATGGAGGTTTCCAAAACAAAATTTTTGCTGTTGTGTATAATGTACAAGTGCATTTAATTATATTTTTGAAATGTAAATAGGGATGCTCCGATTTGGAAAATTTGGACCATTATGGTCGAAAAACAATATTTCTGTTAATGTTATATATATTTATATATATTTTGCTACCCTTTCAATACCATGAAAAAATAACCACACCTCTCACATTGCTTCTTTGCTTCAATTAACACCCCACAACCTGCGCTGCATCACTGTCACGATTGCATGACTGAACAGATGAGCAACCACCTCCCTTCTTCTCTAGAAACACAAATGACAAGAAGATGGAAATAAGCATCCGTTGTTTATATCAATCCAAGTTTACTTATACTAATATGTTAAAAACTGACTAACTTCCTTGTAAATACCATGTTTAGTGATGCAGAAGGAAAACGTTCAAACTAGGGCTGAACATAATTAGCCATTGTCGTATTTATTCTAATAACCATAAAAGTGACTATAAACTACTTTGCTGTTTTTTGGGGGGGTTTTTTGGCAGTTCACCAGTGGACACCAGTGACAAAGTGTTTCATATCACTAAACTGCACATAACTGTATTTAATCACCGTTTTGAATTTATTGATATTTAGTAATGCTCTCATGGAACAGTGGAAAAAAATAATTCCAATTAAAAATAATTCAAATAAGACAGCTAGTTTGTGAGTTCTCAAACATCTTAAATTTTTACAATAAATAAAACTCTTAAAAGACATTTCTTGCGATAAATGATGCTATAGATGTCTAGTTCGAGCAACAAAAGTAACAATCCCAATCAAGCTAACGGTGTTTAAAGTTTGGAAAAGACATATAGAGATTCTATTTACTAATTCCTATCATGATTTTCGAGGTATATAATAAACAAGATATTGCCCTTCACTAGTCCAGAATACAAAGAGATGGTGCTTCTGAGCTTCAGCTGTTGAACATATCTTAAATGTGACTTAATCCATTGTCCAGTATTATTCATTTAACTGATCCATTAATGTCTTGGTAAATGTGACCATTTCTTGGAGAAGGTTGTGGACGTATTGTAACCAGCATCATCCAGCAGTTGAACCAATTTGGTATTAAGTTAGAAGATCAAGAACGATAACATTGAGGTGCATTTAGCTGGGTACTAATGCTGGAGACCAAAACCTCCACCTTTTAGGGAAAAAAACGGTTGTCAAAACGGACATTTTCTTCATGCAGTCGTCCCTCGGGCAAGTAGAAGCACTTCAGGTTTTGCTGTGTTTTTATATATATTTTTTTGCTGTTGTGTGAGTAAAGAACTTGGTCTTACACAGAGTAAACAACTTGCACTTGTAAACAAAACATGCCTTGTTGGCAGGGTAACATATAACCACATCCCCCTAAATAATTGTATTTCAGCACAATTGATCTCTTTTGACCTCTATTTTAACCACCAATCCATGATCATTTTTCTCTCAAATTGGAGAACATCAGAATAAATGTAGCTTGTTTGCATTAAGGAGAGAGAAAAGTACAAATATTTTGATGAGTTAATTCATTTTCAAGTGTTTTATTATCTTGCTGGTGTTTCATTGTTAAACAGGGCTGTCAGTAGTTTTTACAATCTCACTGGGTTAGATAAAAGACATTTCACTGCAGATGGGTCACTCTTGGTCCTGTCTTCCTTACATTGGTTCTTATACAGTAATGACTTAAGTGGATCAGTGTGTCCGCCACAGCTAAACTTAAATGTCCATCTGTTCCAAGTATTCACCTACTTTTTGCAGCAGAGCTGACAGATTAAAGCAGAGCTGTGACCTCGGAGGGTATTTAAGTGGAGTAAAAATGAATTTAAAATTTCACAGGGCTTTGATTTTTCAAAATTTAAGCTTATTTGGGAGCAATTGGATGTTGAAACCGTGCTTGGCTTGTCCTTGCTTTATTTATACTATGGACAGGATTCTCTTTCCAGAAAGGTCAACTTTTTAAAGCCGCAGTTTCCTTTATTACATTGATTTCACTGTCTCACCAAAAGTGACTTCATAACGCAAAGTTTCTGTTTAATGTATCTGTTTGCACCAAGAATTTGTAAATTTTAGTTCTCTTTTTTTCTTTTTTTTCCTTCAGGACTACAAGCCAGAAGAAGATCCTGCCCTTTTCCACTCCCCCAAGACGGGCAGAGGACCACTAGGTCCTGATTGGAAGGTACCCTACATGATTAATGAACTCCTATCTTCATCATTTATCAACCTTGTGACAACTGTTGTTGATCAGCTGTGTTTTCTGCTCTTGTTTCTTCAGAATGAGCTGAAGCCAGATTGTCCTTACATGTGTGCGTATAAACTGGTCACTGTCAAGTTCAGATGGTGGGGTCTGCAGACCAAAGTGGAAAACTTCATCCACAGGGTATTGTAAACCGTTTACCATTTAGTTGTTTTTTTTGAGAGAGAGAGAGACTATAATTCTTGGTAAATGAGGTCTGCTCCTGCTTTAAAAAAACTTAGAATGGAAGCATTACATAAAAAGACCCATTAAACTTTTTCATATTTTAGTGTATGTTTTTGAGATGTGTTGTGATAGAGCAGCACATAATTGTCATGATACAATTTTTTTTTTTTTTTTTTTTTTTTTTCAAATAAAAATCTTGTGCTGTGTTCATTTGTATACTGCCAGAGTTGATACTTTGTATGGTACACTCTACTTTGAAACTATACCAGCTATGTAGATGTATTAAAGCTTAGTCAGATTGAATGGAAAGGATTTGTAAACATCAGGAGGATCGAAGGCTCAATTCCAGTTATCTCCTGTCACATGTCGATGTGCCCCTGGGCAAGGAAATTAACCCCAAGTTGCAGACCGAGCTCTTCATCAGTGTATGAGTGTGTGCACGTATGATTTGTGGCATGGACAATTAAAGGTTGTCCTAAGCTTTCCCACTTGAACTGTGGATCTCTATAGCTCACCACTATTACCATTAGCCCCTTGGTTGTTATTCTTATTTATGCTCTCTCTGCCCAGGCATTCAGGTTATCTGAACAGCCATGTCTTGGTAGGTTTCAACCAGGTGTGACACTAAGTCCAATCCACGAGAGCTACGATCCTGTAAGTTTCCCTTCTGTCCCTTCTCCGACACGCCTGAATCAAAAAGCTGAACTCCCTCATCAGCAGTCATTCAGCTCTGCACAGGCCTGGGAACGAGACATGTGATTTAGGTGCATTGGAGAAGGGATGCATCTGTTTCAGGATCTTGGCTCTTGTGGACTGGACTTGGCACTCCTGGTTTGGACTGGATTCAGTAATTGAGTAACTTCCGTAAGCAGCTCGATCAAAGAATTTAATTTGGGGGCATCAGAGTGAAAATGCTGAAAACCACAGAAACGATAATGTTTCACGTCATGTATTATTCCAAATTAGTTATTCCTCACCTTAAAGTGAAAATGCTGAAGCAGTATGAATACTTTTGCAAGCGTTCTATTTTTGCCTTTTTTCAACTTCTGTTTTTATATGAATTTGTTGATTTATGGCAGGGAGCAATAGTCCACCTGCTTTACAGATCTGTAAGGTCCATCAAGTGGAACTGTCACATGTTTGTTCTGGGTTTTTGTTCACAGCAAGAAAAGCGTATTTTCACCAACTTCCACCGTCAGCTGTTCTGCTGGATTGACAAATGGGTGGGTTTGACCATGGAGGACATCCGGCGGATGGAGGAGGAGACCCAGAAAGAGCTAGAGGAGGTAATTAATTCAGTAGGTCTCCTGTGGTACTCTCAGACTAGAACTAGAACACACTGCCCTCTTTCTTTGATGATTAATTGCAATTTAAGCTGGAAAATAGTTGAAATTATTCCCCTTCAGATTTATAGATTTTTGATGTTATAATTTCAGCAGACTGCATGAGACAACACTTCACTCTTAATATTCCTGATATAACCTGTATTTACTCCTAAATGTCATATCAGATGCGTCAGAAAGGTGATGTGCGAGGCACCACTGCAACAGACGAGTAGAGGCTCTACGCTGTAGGTCAGACACTAGAGGCAGGCTGAGTAAGTTATTGCACAGGAGAAGCAGTGCTGCATGGATCAATCTCCATCATTTTCTTCACACTGCTGTCCAACCTGTCTGTTTATTGTGTTGGACCACAATTATGTGCTTGTCATCCTTTTACTTCATTAGTCCATTCTGACATTGCTCTGCTTTTCACTAATAAACCCTGTTTTTCTACTATGGATCCAACGCATGTTACATAGTGTATTAGTCTGGCCTGAGAATAAGTTTTAAAAGAGCAACCCATGTCCAAAAACCCCCGTAAGACTCCCAAAAAGACTGGAGAGTTGCTGCTGAAGACCACTCTTAAAAGTGGAATTAACTCAGGCATAACTTTAGTTTTCAGTCACCCAGAGCTGGAGCTCTGTTTGCAGCTGTACAGATTTTATACATCAATAAAAGTCGGGAAGGCTGACCTTGTGTGCTCAGATGGGTCAGCTACATTGCACTGATCAGGTATAGGTCACCAGTTTGCATACCTCTGCAGACATTTGAGATGTAGAGAAGGGCATTTCTCAGATGCAAACTTATTTTAACGTATTTTAATTTAAACTAATGATAAATATAGCTGGACCAATTAGGAGCCTCTAATATACAATTGGTTTGTTTTTAGGAAACATGACTTTAATTCAGCTCTCAGCTTAGCTGTATTATGCAGCAATTGAACTACCAGTGATTTGAAACTAACCTTTTTTTTCCTCCTCTTTTTTTTTTACATTGATTGGCTCGGATCACTGACGCTTAAATTGAACACTGAAAAATCAGAAGTTTTTTTGACCTATGGATCAAGATAAAAACTCTCTAAACACAGAAGCATATAGTCTGTGATGCACATTTAATTCATTAAAAAAGCTAATGTTTAGAGTATTATGTTTTAAAGCAGAAACATTTGCGTTTCAGATTTGAACCGATACAAAGTTCCAACAAAGGAGTTTATATGTGTGATAGTCCTGATAAAAAAATTTTAATCTGCAGGGGAAACTTGACAGAAAACCGAGAAGTGGTATCAACCAGTAAAGTCCTGTGTCTCTACTATTAAACTAGATAGGATGTTAAACACAAAACTGCACTGGATTTTCAAAGGGTTTTAACTTGGTTTAAGTTAGTTTAAGACACTTCTCCATTTCTCAACATTATATTTGTTCTCCAAGGCCACGGATGTCACAAGTGAAACATTTGGCTTTGAGCATGTCTTGTTTAACTTTTAGACTGTTTATTTTGCTTATTGAAGCCCAACAGGGATATAAACACCTTGTGGACTCACCTGTAGTTAATAGGTGATCTGTACAGATATTGATCAAATTTAAAACTGTCAAATGTGACCTGGCTTCATAATTTGGACTCCACTACCCAACCTACCTACTAGGGATAGACTGATATATCAGTGGGCTGATATCGGATCAAAATGCACCACTTTATTTTTTATCGACAACGGTCGATTCGACCACATTAGTAGAGCCGATTTATTAATTTTTTTTCAGTTTAACTGCTGTCCGATGACTAAACAAAAATCCAATCCAATGGGGTTTTTTATTTACTTGTTTTGTATGTTTAGTACTATGGAGGATCTTCCCTACCCAAATTGATAATAAATAAATAAATGTGTAAATAAATACATGAGGTAATACTTTGTAAATAAATGCATATAGAAATAAAACAATAAATGTGGAGATGAATAACTACATAAATGTGGAAATAAATTAATAGAATTGGAAATACATTTGCCATGGCAGAGCCAAAATGTTTCTTTGAATACCTAGAGAGCTGATTGGTTGACACTGGTTCTTGTAGGTAACCAATCATGGTGTAGGCCAGTGGTAGAGATGCCCACCTCCATTATCATATATTTCAGAGAATAAATAAATGTTTAATAAATAAATAAATGTGGAAATAAAAATATAAAAATAAATGTGGAAATACAGGATTGAATGCTATTTATTCACACATATATTTATTAATTGTATTCACCAGTTTATTTATTTATTTACACATTTGTTTATTTATTGCTATATTTATTGACGCATTTATTTTTACAAGTGTATTCTAATAAAGTGGGCGTTTCTAACACTAGCGGCAGCTGGCTACCCCGTGTGTCTATCACAGAGCTGAGATACCCGGCTGCTGTAATCTCAGTCAGATAAATGCTGGTTCAACACCAGGCCTGTCCCTGATAGGGAGGTCTCCTGTGAACAACAGATGAAAACGGAGGTGCTTTAGGTGGTGAGGTGCTGGGGCGCAGGGTTGGCAGGTGAATGCTAAACCTCGCCGGTCTAGCTTAGCTAGCCCAAAGCTAGAGGGTAGGTAGCACCTCACAACCGAGCGCTCAGGCCGCCTTCGTGTGTAATCTAAAGTTTTTGACAAGGAGCTGAATGCTCATGTCTGCTATTGAAAGCCCCGCTCAGGACCGCGGTCAAGGGAACGGACACTTGAGTCAAGCCAGCTGACGCTAGCACTTTTCTAAAGATTAGCTTCATGCATACATAGTGCATTAGGGTACTACTCTTCCATAGGCATCATCAGGTATTTGACTTTATATTTCTCCAGAAATTTACAGTAACATTATATTTATTCTGGAAATAGTATGGAAAAGTAGTAGGTAGGTCATAAATAAACATTCCTCTTTATTTCATTGTTTTCGCCACCAAGGCCATTCCAATGCTCTATTACCGTAAACAGAGTTTTGGAGTTCACCAATCAGGCTTTAGGCCAGTGCTAGAAACACCCCCTTATCAGAATAATTTATTCCCACATTTGTTTTTATTTATTTTCAATTGTATTTAACCATTTGTTTCCACATTTGTGTCAATTTTGGCAGGGACTGTCCTCCATATATTACATGGTTATTTTATTGATTTGATTAAATTTGGTTAAATGTCTTATTTTAATACTCTGGAGTGCATAAAGTTAAGATTCTAGAGATAAATTCATTGTTAAAAAAACTGATTAGGTTCAGACTTGTTGTGCATCCACTGTAGTTATTGTGGGACATTTTAGCATGCAAATAAGGCGAAACAATGTTTAGATATCAGACATGAAAAATCGTCAGCACATATTGGCCATCGGCTGACTATTTTCTCTACATATTGGCATCGGTAATTTAAAAAATAAATAAATCTATGGGTTTATCTCTACAACCTACCTACGTTCTCACTTAATCTCTGGTGCATTCAGAAGCTTCATCAGCCGCATTGAACATAAATGAGAAACTGATTGTCATACATATTTAAAGACCCCATCAGAGATCCATATGTGAAGAACAGGGTCATGTTATGTGTTTTAGTTTCTGCTCTTCTTTCAGTTGTCTCTGCCGTTCATTCTCACTCTCATTCTAATATTTTCTTCCAGCTCGTGCAGCTTTGTCTCATCTTTTTATGCATATTTTCTTCTGCTTTGTTTGCTTTCTACCTAATGTTTTTTACCTGTTGGTATTAGGCATGGGCCAGTATGAGATTCTCATGGTATAACAGAGTAAAAATTGAATAGTATTTACAATTTCAATTATTAGTATATTATCGGTAACATTTTTTATTGTATTTTAATTTTGATACATAATCTTAAGCAATAACTTAGAATAAACACCTACTTAAGTTAGTAGTTTTCAAGTGGCAATGGTTTGCCAGTCTGACATGCTTTTTTTAGCTTCCCAGGGTTTGATTTCAACCTGTGCTAGCTTAACACAAATAGGTAGCGCTCCTTCAGCTTCCACATCATGTTTTTAGTTTTTGCAGTCATACTTTGTTGTAAGAAGTGATAAAAATACCGTAGTTGTGACATATTGAAAAGGACAACCAGTTCCATCCTAGGATTAATATTTCACCTTGGTGTAAATAGAGGCCCTAAAAAAATCGTGCATGGACACGTTTTAGTCGACTAAATTTACTGTAAATTTAGACAAATGTGAGATTTTGTTTAATAAAAGAAAAATTAAATTACTACAGATGACTAGATAGTGATTAGAAGTGAATCAACTTTTGTTGTCAAAATGAACACAAACAGGTAAAAATTGTAGTGACTTTTTTTTTTTGAACCAGCTGACTGGCAGTGTGCAGCAATAGAGCAGGAGAAAACTCCGGTCACTCTGACACTTTATTAAAAGCACTTTAAACTGCATGAACAGCATGATTGGTAATGTCAGTGGTTCGCCATACCTCCAAGCTGTTAACTGGCCCATGCCTAATGGGAATGAAGCTAACCTAAATTTGTTTCCTTTAGTGGACTGCATGCACATCGCTCTTCGGTTACAGATCTAACAAATCATCTGCATTGATTCCAATGTACACAAATCAGGCTGACAAGGAGATCAAAAGACTACATGTAACAGTTTGCTTTTGTTAACCTGCAGAAATCCTCTATTTTACACAGCCCCTGATTCTCTCCTTTTCTCCACCCTCCAGCTGCGTAAAACCGGTCCGATTCGAGGCACCAGTGCTGCTCATGAGCAGTGAGGCAAATCAACCAAACCCTGTCATGATGATGTCATCAGAGACGTGCCCACCCTGCTGAGAAAGTGGCCCTGACTTCGCCTCTTCTCGACCTGTCTCACATGACTCATTGGGGGGTTTGATAAGATTGGTTAACAGTACTGTACAGATCCCATCCCTGTCACAAGCCTCCTGTTCACCCGGTTAACACAAAAAATGTAAGAAAAAAAACATGTTTTTGCATACATATAAAACTAAAAACAAAACAAAAAATTGCACAGAACATAAATTGCCTGATATATAATTGTTAGTTGATTCAAATGGGCTTTGTTTTTATTCAGGTCTGTAAACCATGACTCCAGAAGCCAAGCCTTTTCAATTAGAATGTTGTTTTTAGCTTCACCAGTCTCCACCAGGAATTGGTCCGTTTATTTAACCATGTGTTGGACCATTTATCTCCCTTCCCTTTCTTGTAATATAACCGTTGGTTTTATTCCCCGTCTTTCCCCCAAGTATGGTCCATATGTTTTGTCCTCATAGATGTTTGTTTACGCTCCTCTGCTTCATCCTGATGTCCCTTCTGTCTGGCAGTTTGCTAGAAATCTTTTCTTTCATGGTTTCAAAATTGAGGTGGTTTTGTGTTTCAAAGCAAATGATAGACAATTCTATCGTTCATGTTTTTCTTCACTTTTGTTTGCGTTCTAACATGCCCTCATGTTTTGTCAGAGTGCATGCGGTCCGCGTGAAGTCTTACTTTTTACCTGTCACTGCATGTAGTAGCTGCAGTGCAGCTTCTTTCAGATCAACTGTGTTCAGAGTGCAAGGAAGCACCTTCTACGAGAGACACTTCTGTCAGCGTGTGCGTTTGTGTGCTTGGTTGTGTTTCCAACTGCCTTCACTCTTAAAGGACTGTCATGTTTTTTGGGACTGAGATGGATGGCTTCAAATCCAGGTTAAACCAGCCTTCTGAATTTTGCCTCATGCTGTCGCTGCATGGCCTTTCTCCTCGGCTAGGGCTTTAACTGGATGGCTCTCGCAGCCTCCAAAACCAAACAAAGCAAAACTAAAGTGTGTGTGCATCGCATGAATCAGGTTAGGGTTTTTATAACTAATTATATATCCTAATCAGAAATTTCTCAACTGTCAGAAATGGGTCCAGGCAGATCCGCCGTGTTTGTTGGGGATTTTTTTTTTTTTTTTTTTGGTCCATATGCAATTTTTCCCAAGCTTCTTGTCCAAGAAATTGTAAACCTTTTCATTCTGTTTCTGGCTAAGGGTAAATATCACTTTGGTTAAAAAATTGTTTTGTAGTTTAGGTCTGTGCGACGCGATCTTGCTCACATCTTTGGCTACATTACAGGAGATTTTCACATCTGAAGATTGGCTTTGATGTTTTTATTTTGAGCTTGGGGTAAAATATAGTTAGTGTTGTGGCTAAAGGCTTGCGATCAGGTCCGAGTGTCTCTAAAATTGTTAGGTTTTGTCACATCAAGTCTGTGGTTGATGTAGAACAGCTCAATGAAGGCTATACTGTAAGTATACTCTTTATTAAATCCAATAATAAAGTGGACAAACTGTAGATATAAACTTAACTGGGCTATTGGCATCAGGTTTATTATTTACAATATCGCTCTCCCTTCTTAATGTCGGGTTATATCAGCCCTGTAGGCAGCGTGCAGTGTGTAAAATGAAGCCAAAAGTACCTCATCCATGCTTATGAACGTGTAGCTACACATCAGAGGGATAGATGTGAGAAGACATTCATAAACTGGCATGTTTTACACATATACAAGTATGACTCGGATCTATGATATCACCAATACATGAGGAAAAATGGTTTGGCTAAAGCTAGATTTGCATGCTCAGTTTTATTTTTTTAACTATTTTGATCAGTCTAACTTTATTTGAGCAGCACCTTTGCAAGTCTCTCGAACTGCATCAGACAAGGTGGACTGTTAAAAGGCAGGCTTCCCTTCACAATCAGACTCTCCCCAGCTGGACCTCAGAATACAAGACGAGGAGTGAAAAGCCTGGGAGTCTGATGAGGAAGGGAGTCATCCTGTGCAGTTAAACAAACGAGTTATGCCCGCCAGTGGATGCTGTAAAGGAAAAGGGCTTGAAGCATATGACAGAGATGGGAGTCCAAAATACTGTTTTTTTTATTGTAATCATGAATAAGCACTTGCAAAATCTACTGGGTTTTTGTGTTTTGTTTTTTTTGAAAGACAAAGATTCATGATGTATTAAATTTTCTCTTCCTGATAAGGCAAACATTCAGGGGAATTAGTAGTGAATGTAATACAATTAGTACCTTTTTCCTTGTTCATAGCTTTCAGGCTGTGAAGGAAGGTCTAGACAATGGAGCATAACAGAATATCTAATAAATTTGAACAAATAAAATGACCAATGTTTGATTTCTTTGTCTCCTTTTATGATCGACTGAGGAGTGCTTTGTCATTTTCTTTTTTACTTACTGACATGGTGTAGAACATGAAGAAATGGACAGTAATGCTAACTGTTTAGTAACCTCATTATGTATTTTTACCATAAAATAAAGCAGCACAGTTACTTATTGTCTTTTTCTGTTAAAGGATAGCAAGTGGTGTGAAAGCTTTCCCCCTTCCTGATTTATGTTATTGCATGTTTGTTGGACTTAAATGTTTTCAGCAGAATGCATGGTTCCATTTAACACAGCAAGCCTTCCAGGTCCTGAAGCAGCTAAACAGTACCAGACTATCACACTACCACCATCATAGTTTACTGTTGGTATGTTTTTCTCGTGAATGCAATGAAATGCAATGTTACTTTTACGCCAGATGTAATTGGATAAAGAATTTTTTCTAAAGTTCAACTCTTGTCTCATCAGTCCAGAGTATTTCCCAAAAGTCTTTGGAATCAAGATGTTTTCTGGATAAGTGGAGATGAGCCTTAATGTAATTTTTGCTCAGCAGTGGTTTTTGTCTTGGAACTCTGCCATGCAGGTTACTTTTGCCCAGTCTCTTTTGTCAATTCAGTTTATTTATATAGACCAAATTATAACAAATATCTCAAGACACTTTACAAGAAAAGTATTTTCAATTCAACTGTACAAACATTCCAATAGGTTTAAAAGTTTATATTTAAGGAATTCCAGCAGATTGCGTCGTGTCATTGACTTGCAGCATTCACACCACCTGAACGAACATATATTGCGACAGTAGACAGTCGCCTGCGTTGTCATTGACTTCACAGCAATCCCTCATACTGAGCAAGCATGTGAGAGGAAAAACTCCCCTTAACAGGAAGAAACCTCCAGCAGAACCTGGCTCAGTATGAGCAGCCTCCGGCCACAACCAACTGGGGGTTCAAGAAGACAGAGCAGAGACTCAAAAAGAACAAGAAAAGCACTTATGAGAGCTTTCCCCCTTCCTGATTTATGTTATTCCATGTTTGTCGAACTTAAATGTTTCAGATCATCAAACAAATTTAAATATTAGTCAAAGACAACACAAGTAAATGAAAATAAACTGTTTAAAATCTGCATTTTCCAAGAGAGAAAAAATCCAAACCTACAGTCGTGGTCAAAAGTTTTGAGAATGACACAAAAATTAGTTTTCACAGTTTGCTGCAAAACTACTTTTAGATCTTTGTTTCAGTTGTTTCTGTGATGTACTGAAATATAATTACAAGCACTTTATAAGTTTCAAAGGCTTTTATTGACAATTACATGACATTTATGCAAAGAGTAAGTATTTGCAGTGTTGGCCCTTCTTCAGGACCTCTGCAATTCGACTGGGGATGCTCTCAATCAACTTCTTGGCCGAATCCTGACTGATGGCAACCCATTCTTTCATAATCACTTCTTGGAGTTTGTCAGAATTAGTGGGTTTTTGTTTGTCCACCCGCCTCTTGAGGACTGACCACAAGTTCTCAATGGGATGAAGATCTGGGGAGTTTCCAGGCCATGGACCCAAAATCTCAACGTTTTGGTCCCCGAGCCACTTAGTTATCACTACTTTTGCCTTATGGCACAGTGCTCCATCGTGCTGGAAAATGCATTGTTCTTCACCAAAGTGCTGTTGGATTGTTGGAAGAAGTTGCTGTTGGAGGGTGTTTTGGTACCATTCTTTATTCATGACTGTGTTTTTGGGCAAAATTGTAAGTGAGCCCACTCCCTTGGATGAGAAGCAACCCCACACATGAATGGTCTCCGGATGCTTTACTGTTTGCATGACACAGGACTGATGGTAGCGCTCACCTTTTCTTCTCCGGACAAGCCTTTTTCTAAATGCCCCAAACAATCGGAAAGAGGCTTCATCGGAGAATATGACTTTGGCCCAGTCCTCAGCAGTCCATTCACCATACTTTCTGCAGAAGATCTATCTGTCCCTGATGTTTTTTTTGGGAGAGAAGTGGCTTCTTTGCTGCCCTTCTTGACACCAGGCCATCTTCCCAAAGTCTTCGCCTCACTGTGCGTGCAGATGCGCTCACACCTGCCTGCTGCCATTCCTGACCAAGCTCTGCACTGGTGGCACTCTGATCCCGCAGCTGAATCCTCTTTAGGAGACGATCCTGGCGCTTCCTGGACTTTCTTGGACGCCCCGAAGCCTTCTAAACAAGAATTGAACCTCGTTCCTTGAAGTTCTTGATAATCCTATAAATTGTTGATTTAGGTGCAATTTTAGTAGCCACAATATCCTTGCCAGTGAAGCCATTTTATGCAACGCAATGATGGCTGCACGAGTTTCTTTGCAGGTCACCATGGTTAATGGAAGAACAATGATTTCAAGCATCACCCTCCTTTTAACATGTCAAGTCTGCCATTCTAACCCAATCAGCCTCGCGCAGCCGGTACAGTTATGCACAGCAAATTAATTATGTGTGAATCTCCCTTCTCTGCTGGAAGAGCACAGCACGAACACAGCCATGCGTCTCATTAACAGACATTTTATTTGAAAAGTACCGAAAGTTATAATTAGATAACATTATTGGGATGGCGGGGTCTGCGCTCTCCAAGTGCTTTTCTAGTTCTTTTTGTGACAGGGGAGGAGTCCATGATAGCACCGCTAGTCAGTGGGGGTATATACGCGCTTCATGTCGGATCAACCATTAAATTAATTCAGTTGTTCTTGGTCCCATTGCAGACATTTCCTGAAAATGTAAGCGCAATTTGTCCATAATTTTTGGAATTATGTTGCTAACAGACAGACAGACTGATGGGCACGAAAACCTGACCTGGTGGAGGTAACAAAAGAACTGATGTAAGAGTAGCTACTTTCTAAGTTAAAGAAAGTAAAAAGTTTATAACAGGACATGGAGGACTTTCAGTTACTGGGAGTCTCATTCCAGGCAAAGCCCCCCTCCAGCAAGGTATAACAACTTAGCAGGGATTCCAGACAGGTGTTGCTTTTATGGAGAGAAAAACATTGAGAAAAGGCAAAGTTGAAAGTCGAAATAAGAGCAAATAATGCAACTGGAGAGTAGTAGAAGAGAAAAGTAGAGTGAGGAAAGGTGGTCAGTCTGTCCTCCAACAGTCTGAGCCTATAGCAGCGTAACTACACAGATTGCTCAGGATGACCCAGCCCGTTAGAATGAGACATTAGAGAGGCAGAGCCAGGGAGAACCGTTTGTCTGGACTGCATTCCCTCACAACTGGGGTGAAATGCTGTCAGCAACTACCCCTCCCCCACTCCACCTCTCATCCAACAACTGGCTAAAATCAGTCTGTTTAAAACCAAAAGCTTTATCCAAAGGACAGTTTTAAGCCTGGTCTTAAAAGTAGACAGAGTGTCTGCCTCACGGACCAAATCTGGGAGCTGGTTCCTCAGGAGAGGAGCCCATTCTACTTTTAGAAATCCTAGGAACCACCAGTAAACTTGCAGCCTGAGAGCAAAGAGCTCTGTTAGGAACATATAGAACAATCAGATCTCTGATGTATGATTGAGCTTGACTATTAAGGGCTTTATATGTAAGGAGGAGGATCTTAAAGGAGCATGGGGCAGAATGAAGAAACAAAACTCACGAGCGACGCGGCAAGTAACTGCAGCCAGCCGCACGGGAGCTCGCACAAGCGCTTCACAAAAAAATATACCTCTTCACAGTGACATACTTCTTTTTCTTAGTGCCACTTTTTAGTGGGCTGTGAGTCATCCTTGGACGTTTCCCAGTTGCAGAAGAGAAGAATCCATTCTCAAAATTAAATCAATGGAGATCTGCGACCATTTTTCTTCCTCTTTTAAAGCTGTCGAGAACGCGCAAGCAGTGTTAATTGACGTCACACCCGTAGGACAGCGCGGGAAATTCGGGCCCCGAACTGCAGCACATTTTGCAGCACACAGCCAGTTTAAGAAAATGGAGCGATACGTGGGTGGGCTCATTCTTTTTGGTTTATAACGCTTCATCACTCAACAGCATTAAAAAACTGGACATGGATGTTTATTTTATTTACAAATCCTGCCCCCTGTTCCTTTAAAGTATATTCAGAATTTAACAGTGCCAATAAAGGGAAGCTAAAACAGGATAAATATGATCTCTCTTTTTGATATTCATCAGAACTCTTGCTGCAGCATTTTGGATCAACTGAAGGCTTTTATTTACATTTTGTTGATTTCTCTATAGTAAATAATTACAGCAGAGTCCAGTCTTGAAGTAACAAATCTATGGACTAATTTTTTCAGCATCACTCGTAGACAGGTTGTTTTTAATTTTAGCAATATTCTGGAGGTGAAGGAAATCCTAGAAACCTGTTTATTATGGGATTTTAATGTCTTGGTCAAAAATAATCCTGAGGTTCTTTACGTTATTACCTGAAGCCAAATTAATGCCATCCAGGTGAGTGACTGACTAAGGAGTTTCTTTTTCAGAGCTTCTGGTCCAAAGACGGCAACTTCTGTCTTGTCAGTTTAGAGTCATCCATTTTATGTCTTCAATACATGTCTGTAATCTGCCTAACTAATTGGATTAATCAGGATTTATGGATGAATATAGCTGGGTATCATCAGCATAACTGGAAGCATGTATATAGTAAAAAGAATTGTCCCAACAAGAGAACTCTTTGGTACTTCACAAATAACCCTTGAGTGTGAAGAGTTACAAACTGGAATCTGTCAAACAAATATGATTTAAACCAGCCTAGTGCTGTTCCTTTGATGTTCAAGTCAACATGTTCAAGCCTTTCTAAGAGAATATTGTTATCCACCGTGTCAAAAGCAGCAATTAGATCTAACAAGACCAGAACAGTCACAAGTCCACTATCTGAGGCCAGGAGAATATCATTAGTACCTTTCACCAGTGTTGTTGCTAAAACCTGACTGAGATTCTTCAAACAGGTCGTTATTGTTTAGATCCTCACATACTTGATTAGCAACTATTTTCTCAAGGGTTTTGGATAAGAAAGGAAGGTTATATATAGGTATGTAATTAACTAAGTCATCTTGATCAAGAGAGTGTTCTTTACGTAAAGGTTTAATCACAGCAATCTTAAATTCCTGTGGTACGTATCCATTTACAAAGGATATATTTATCATATCAAAAATGGGGCCAGGAACCAAAGGGAACCCTTCCTTAAATAATTTGAGTAGGATTGGGTCCTACATACAAGTTGAAGGTTTAGATGAGGGTAATATTTTTGCTAATTCCGTAAGCTTGACTGAATCGAAACAGTCCAAACACAAATAAGGTTCTACAGTTCCCTCCGATGCTGCCTGACTTACTGAGAGAGAAGTAATGATGTATGGAAAGAGGCCAATGATTTTATTTTTAATAGAATGAAGAATCCCAAGTCATTACTATTGAGAGCTGGGGGAATAATTGGCTCAACAGAGCTATGACTACTGAATACTAAAAAGAAACCTAGGACTGTTCTTATTTGTCTCTATTAATGGTGACAAATATGCTGTTCTAGCTTGTCAAAGGGTCGAAACACTCTTCAACAAGCTTAAACGGCATTGCCATTATTGAGGCACCCATTAATGTTGACAGCAACACCTAAAGGAGAATGTTTGCCCATCACTTCATGACTTTAAAGTGCACATGAGTTATGTAGCAGGAAAATCCTTGGACGCAAACCAACAAGTTGTTATGGCAAATAAAGTATCTCAGGGTTTCCATAATAAAGAAGACTTGAGTCCCAGAAGGCGTTTAAGTATTTAATACAAACATGTCTGGCCAGACCATGGAGGGGACAGAGTTACTCGTGCATCACCCTAACCAACCTTTCTAACTAACCCCTTAAATAGTATTCAGCAATCATTGTTTATCTCTGTAGATGTCTTCTCCAACCTTCACGCCCTGCGTCCGGAGTAACTGTTTCACGCATAAAACAGCACATCCGAAGGCCAGACTTTTATCTTACTGCCCCGGTGTCTGTCTCTCTGGTGACCCGACACATATATCTTTATCATAAACATTAAGTTGGAGCAATAACCTTGTCATTTTACCCTAGATACATTCACTAAACAGAGAACATACACTTAATTCCTAATTGCATAACAATTTTCCACCACAATTCCCTGCTTTTAAAAACTTAATATCATAAATATAAAGGGAAAATTCTAAAGTGCTATCACAAATCTCCCATAAAGGTTGGTAGGTTGATCCAAAAAAAAGACAATGCTCAAAACACAAATTACAATCAGACATGAGACATGCTTGGCCATAGAATTAGCTCACATTGACAAATATTAGATCCTTCCAGATGACTTTGCTGAGACTCCTGTGCATTGAGACCGAAAACCCACGGGGTCTTCTTACCCCATTTTCTTGTGGGCAAAATGTCATCTCAACAGCCCCTCGCCCCAGAGGCGGCCATCCACAGGTCTCGTCATCTGTCAGGATGCTGTAGATAAAAACACAGAACAAAGGAGAAATTATGTAGCATCTTCCAGTACACTTCAGAGGGTATTATATCAACACTAGATGTTGAAATGTGTACTCTTTCCTTGTTGTCTTTTGCCTTGAAATCAGCCTCCACCAGCATCCAGTGACCTGTAGCCACCGATCAGTCCTTCCCCGGAAAGGAGAGAGTGGTCCCCCCTCAGAAGGTTCCTCCAGTGAGAACCTCCCTATGTGACCCTTGGGAGCTGAGCTAATTAGGTATAAGAGCATTGATGTTCAAACACAGGTGAGCCAATTCACAAAAGATGAATAGGATGATTATGACAAGTGATTAAGTGGAACCCACACCCTCGGAGTATGGTTTCAGATCAACCTGATGCAACTGTGTGCAAAAGCAATTCTAAACAACTCACAACCTGGTTAATGAGCCGAACCTCATCAACTGAAGCTAGAAAACAATTAAGGTAAATGTCTCCAAATCACTGTGTACTAAATCCATGCCAAGAAAAAGACAACCTACCATTCCAACTTGTGAGAGCAAAAAATCTCAAGAATCAACTACTCCCAGCAAGAAGTAAAGAAGGTTTTCAGATCAAATTAAAACTTTGTAAAGTTCCCAGACACAATATTTATTACAACTCTGAACCCAAACGGAAATGGAATATGAAGTCAAACGTCAAGTCCAGGTAGTAAAAAACCCATTAATATATGACAGAGTTATGATTCACAAGAAGCCCAATAAAACCTGCAAGTTCTAATTCTCTTTATAATCCTTGAAAAATCTATTCCAATTACTATCAAATCCAATCCCCCCCCCCCCCCCCCCTTTTTAAGGCATTGTCTTGCACATGCCCTAGAAATTCAAGAAACAAGAAAGCAATAACTTCAACTGCTTCTCCAGTGTCCAGAAAAGAAACATAGTAGGTTAAAAGTCATGCATAAGACATAACCTCAGAACCTGTGGATCCTGCTGCTGTTGCTGCTGAGGCAGCTTCAACCCCCAGATGATCATATCCCAATCATTTAGGTTCGCAATTAGGTTCTTATATTTGAATTACCTTGTTGTTGAAAGTGTGCTATACAAATAAAATTGCCTTGCAAAACCAAAACAAACTAATAAATTCCCCACATAGTTACCTAATGAATTTAAGAATTTAGTCCTACTTGCATGAGCTACAACAACACTTCATTTCCCTCTGGGATCAATAAAGTATTTTGAATTGAATTAAATGGCTTCTTCAGACCCTGCTTTTCCAGAATCTAATTGATGTTACACTCTTTGCAGCCACCTTAGAAGTTCAATTAACTAATACCTCCTGCTTTTTGTTAGGAAGGGAAAAAAATTGTTTTACTCAGGACACAGTTTATTTACCTAATTAATATCTTTGCTGCTGTTATTTGCTCCTCTGTTTCTTACAGTTTATTCTCTGTTAACTCCTTGAAAAAAAAAAAATTCTAAATGCACAATTTTAAACCTTGTACAACTGTAAAACATCTCTGTTTTTCAATTTATCTAACTCAGTTGCACATTCAGATTTGAGTATGCCACTTTATTTTAATAACAACTATGTCAAGTAACCTTTTTACCTGTACCTGATACTCTTGCTTAAGAAAGAAACTTTTCCTTCATTGCAGTTTCTTTGTAGGACTTAAGTTATACTTTACTTCACCGGAGTAATTATCTATTTGCCTACTTTTTACCTCTACTCAGTACTTTCGACTTTATATTTTAAAATTAGCCTCGTTACCCCTGTCTCATTTAGTCTTTTATTAAAAGGAACACACAAGCAAACCATTAACCATCAAAGAGTGTTGCAACTGAATAGAATTAACCGCGGTTTGAAAATAGGTCTAACATTTATTATACTGACACTGTTTTTTATGCGATCTATAGCATATTCTCCGCACAGGTGTTAACTGAATATTTTCCACATTCGTCCCGTTTTTGAACAGTGACCGAAATTCTGAATCTATTTTTAGTGATCATTTGTCTTAATGAAGTAAACTAAATTTTAAAAATAGAAACCAGGTAATTTTAAACCCCACTGTGTGTGTAGGTCACACCTGTTGGCTTAAAGATTGCACTAAATGCATAATTTTCACATATGCAGCTGAAACAGGTAGCCTAGTGTATCCCAAATGTGTCATTATTATTTAACATTTTTATTAAACATTACTATCATTAAGTAAAAGTTTGTTTTATGCTTTCTACCTCCTTTGTGTGAATCTAAATGTATATACGGTCTATGATCTAAATGCTTCTACTGTCACCTTCCTGCCGGTACAGCAGAAGTTCCCCTTCTTGGGAAAATAAAAGCATGATTCATGAAGTTAAGCATTGCCGTATTTTAATTTGGAAAGCTCATGTTTGAAACAGGAAGCAGTTTTGCGCAAAAAGCAAACAGTTTGACTAAACCGGACTCGTTAACATCCAGGAAGTCACTGAAAACTCAAGACTAAACTTTTCGCCAAAACAAGTGTTTAAGTCCCTATTTTTAGACTTCCAGCCGCAGTCTAAGAGCGCTATTAACGCTTTATCAGTGTCGGGATCTATGATTGTTTACAACCAGAGAATCGCAGCACATCGGTCGTAAGAAAGAAGCTTGTGGCTCAATTAGCTGATTAGCTACAAGAGAATCGCATTAAATCTTCAACGGACTGTATTTCAGATCATTTTAACCACATTGTAGTTAATAACTCGCTGGCTAAGATTAACCCTAGAGTGTTTACTCACGGTGTTTCTATATACTACTGAGTAGGCTACGTTTATCAAAAGTATTAGTTAAACATAGAAACCATCATTCATCTAGTTTATTGCTGAATTGCATCGTTTCTCATAGAATTTTAAAAGAAAGTTTTCAAGCTAAAGTTCCCGGACCAAACGCGCCCGCCCCTTATCTCATGAACACAGAGTGTTATAGTTTTAGGTCGAACCAGTTTTAATCAGTTACAATAGTTAAAATTTTATATTACCATTTACCTTTGTGCATTATTTCCCCCCGAGGCTTTTATTGATTAGCTCAAATCTAACAGCTGTAACTCACTGAGTACAGCACACTCATTTAATGATGTTATCATACAGAAAATACTCAAATATTAGATTGATGAGGTAAATACACTCAGATGTCATTTCCATCTCACATGAATTTGAATGATTGCTTTGAAAAACCAGCGTAATAAATCAAATAGACTAAAGAATGTTTATTCATATTTGCAGAAAAATATCATTATTAAGGATTGTTGGAAATGTGTTCCAGCAAATATGTTTTCAAAAATGATGTAGGAATTTATTCTCCAATAAATCACTGAGTCACGTTTAGTGTTTTACCTGCTGTCTGACAGAGAACTTCTTCTGTATCTTATAACATGCAGGCTGGATGGTGTGACTTGAAAACGTTATTTTCTAGTTGATGCATTAGATTAAAAAATTAATCTATTATATTATCACCATTAAAACTATAGCAAGTTTTCAAGATAATATAGATTATTTTAAACATTAAATCTGACTCATATGCACCAATCTAGATCATAATCAGAGTCTGGCTTCCATCTTTCATTATGCTTTAAAATTGGAATATTCTCTGTTTTATTTGATCTATTTTTACCGAAGATCTCTTGATGTTAAGATTGCAGTTTTCTAGATCTGTTGGTTTAGTTTTTCAGATAGAGCGATGACATATTTATAATCCTGAGATCCCGAGCAATCCACTGATACTAAATGCATGTCAAATGCATTAAAAAGCCTATTATGGAAATATTATTTAACAAGGATGAGAAAGGATTCCTTCCTGGTTCAAGAGCTTTAATTCGGCTTGTTGATCAACACGGTGTTCAGCACATTACAGCATGGCAGTAACTGACCTCCACCCACATCTTAACATCTTACTATATAGAAATGAATAAAACTAAGCCATTCAAATCTTCTTTTATAAAAATTGCCACGCAGAAAAATTCTCCCAACAGGCCTCAAATAATTAAGGCTGTGATAAAAGCCAAGAGAGCTACAACAAAACTAACTGTGAAATCTATAGTTCAGGATTAGATTTTTACCCCTAAACACCAAGTGATTATATATTAATTGCTTTCTTAATTTGAAAAGTGATATGTCACTGTTGACGAACAATTACGTTTTATTATTTATTACTATTTTAAAGAGTGTTTTTGCAGCTACAGGGATCACACTTCTGAGCCTCCCTTGTAAGGTCTAAGAGAAAATGTTAGAATTTGAATTCCCTTCACCATAGCCCCAAATAAGCCAAAATATGTAAGCACCCCCCAAACTCAGGTACGCACAGGTAACCTCCCAAGCCACTTGTCCATACCTTTTTGGGCCGAACCTCCTCCCCTGTGGACAAAGTGGTCAGTCCATTCTAGAAAAAAGCAAAAAAGAATGAGAACCAGTCTGATTTGCATTCTGGTTCAGTTGAAATTGAAAATTGCATTGGTTGTCATAAGCAAAAGTCCAAACTCACGGGACCACTGTATTGTTATAATTGATGGCCCCTAAAAAGCATTTCAGGTATATTAATATTCACTTAAAACAGTGAGACGTCTTCCCTTTAATTACAAAATCAGGTGCCTTATATTAAGACCCACTTATAAAACTTCCTGTGTTTACCCACCAGAATGTGACAAAACCATCAGATTTCTATGATCAAACCTTTCCTGACCTCTTGCCCCTTATCCTGGAAGGAGACACAGAATACTTCACAGCTTGAGATCAATTCAGTAATTTTCCAAGCAAAATTTCTAATAAGGCCCACTAACTGCTCTGACGCTTCAATGTTCCCCAGATAAGATTATTATTTACCTTTTTTCCATTTATTTAAGACCTAAGTAGACTGAGGACTAGTCATCTTTATTTTAAAGTTACCCAGCAGAAACCTAAAGTTTTATTTTTTTAGTTGTATTCAAATTATAGCCTAAACCATGTTGTTTTACTGCTGCTGCTCACAGCAAAGTCTTGTTATTTTTAGTCTTGCCATTTTCTGATGTCAATAAGAGATTGATTACATTAGCGCCTTGTAAGCTGATAAAAAATGTGTCCTTCACAGCTGTGGCGAAATCTAAGCAGTGTTACTGTAAAAGGTCCCATTTAATGTTCACAGTTCTGTGATTTATTAATTTCTTATAACATAAACCCCAAAATACAAGAAAAAAATCAACCCTGATTGTCAATTCAATTCAATTCAGTTTATTTATATAGCGCCAATTCACAACAGATGTCATCTCAAGGCACTTAACAAGAAGTCATTTCAATACATTTATACAAACATTCCAATCAGTTAAAAAGTTTCCTATTTAAGGAATCCCAGCAGATTGCGTCAGTCATTGGCGTGAGGTTGGGCCCCGTTGATGCAGACTTTCCAACCACAGCAATCCTTCAGCAATCCCTCATACTGAGCAAGCATGTAGCGACGGTGGAGAGGAAAAACTCCCCTTTAACAGGAAGAAACCTCCAACAGAACCAGGCTCAGTAGGAGCGGCCATCTGCCACGACCGTCTGGGGGTTTGAGAAGACAGAGCAGAAACACACAAGGAACAGAAGATCTGATATAAGAGAACTTTCTATGTTACAGAAAGTAAAAAGTTAATAACAGGACACAGTGGATGTTCAGTTACTGGGAGCATCATCCCAGTCGATGCCCCCTGTCCAACAGGGCATTGCAGCCAAGCAGGATACCAGACCAGGTATATCTTCTATGGAGAGAAAAACACTGAGAGAAAACAAAGTTAACAGTCGAAATAACAGAATGTACTGTAATACAACTGGAGAGTATTAGTAGAAAAGGAAGTAGCAGAGTGAAGAAAATTGGTAAGTCTGTCCTCCAGCAGTCTAAGCCTATAGCAGCATAACTACAGAGATAGCTCAGGATGACCTTAGCCACTCTAACTATAAGCTTTATCAAAAAGGAAAGTTTTAAGCCTGGCCTTAAAAGTAAACAGAGTGTCTGCCTCACGGACTAAAGCTGGGAGCTGGTTCCACAGGAGAGGAGCCTGATAACTAAAAGATCTGCCTCCCATTCTACTTTTAGAAATCCTAGGAACTACAAGTAAACCTGCAGTCTGAGAGCGAAGGGCTCTGTTAGGAACATAAGGAACAATTAGATCTCTGATGTATGATGGAGCTTGATTATTAAGGGCTTTGTATGTAAGAAGAAGGATCTTAAATTATATTCTGGATTTAACAGGGAACCAATGAAGGGAAGAAAAAACAGGAGAAATGTGATCTCTCTTTTTAATATTCATCAAAACTCTTGCTGCCGCATTTTGGATCAACTGAAGGCTTTTAATGGCATTTTGTGGACTACCTGATAGTAAAGAATTACAGTAGTCCAGCCTTGAGGTAACAAATGCATGGACTAGTTTCTCAGCATCACTCCTGGACAGGATGTTTCTAATTTTAGCAATATTCCGAAGGTGAAAGAAAGAAATCCTAGAAACCTGTTTAATATGGGATTTAAATGTCAAGTCTCGGTCAAAAATAACGCCAAGGTTCTTTACGTTATTACTGGGGGCCAATTTAATGCCATCCAGATGAAGTGATTGACTAATCAGTTTCTGTTTAAGAACTTCTGGTCCAAAGACAGCAACTTCTGTTTTGTCAGAATTTAAAAGCAAAATGTTTAGGGTCATCCATGTTTTTATGTCTTCCAGACATGCCTGTAATCTACCTAACTGACTGGGTTCATCAGGATTTATGGATAAATATAGTTGTGTATCATCTGCATAGCTGTGGAAATTTATCCCATGCTGTCTAATGATTCTACCAATTGGGAGCATATATATTGTGAACAGAATTGGTCCAAGCACAGAACCCTGTGGAACTCCACAAGTAACTCTTGAGAGTGTCCCAGAAAGAAAGAAAATATGTCTATTTACTGAATGTCAGTCAGCTTAGTAATAATCAAGTCAAATTCACAACCTACTCTAAATGCCCCAATCAACTTTGCTATCTGTTCTAGTCGTAAAATGGGCACGTTTCCGTTTCTAAGTTAGTGCACACAAGCTGCGACAGCTAAGGAAACTTGTACTTAGTGTAATAACAATTCCATTAAAAAACTTTCGACCAAAATGAAATAAATGTGGACTCTCCTGACAGAGCATTAGGAGAGAAGATTACTATCTTGCCCTAAAACAAATTGATGTGCAACACAGTCTTTAAGCTCTGATTAGACTAAACTCACCGGATGACAAATCATCCCCTTTTCAGAGCCGTAGCAGTTTCGTTGTCTGCTTTACCCCGTCCGTCTAAAACAAACAAATTAAGTTTAGTTGCACATCAACTTTCCCTTACAAATTACAACACAATAACAAAAAAAATTATCCATCCATCCATCCATCCATCCATCCATCCATCCATCCATTTTCTTCCGCTTATCCGGGGTCGGGTCACGGGGGCAGCAGCCTAAGCAAAGAGACCCAGACTTCCCTCTCCCCAGCCACTTGTTCCAGCTCCTCGGGAGGAACCCCAAGGCGCTCCCAGGCCAGCCGAGAAACATAGTCCCTCCAGCGTGTCCTGGGCCTTCCCCTGGGCCTCCTCCCGGTGGGACGTGCCTGAAACACCTCACCAGGGAGGCGTCCAGGAGGCATCCTGACCAGATGCCCGAGCCACCTCAACTGACTCCTCTCGATGTGGAGAAGCAGTGGCTCTACTCTGAGCCCCCTCCGGATGACTGAGCTTCTCACCCTATCTCTAAGGGAGAGCCCAGACACTGGTCTGGGGTCTGGACTGCGGAGGAAACTCATTTCAGCCGCTTGTATCCGTGATCTCGTTCTTTCGGTCACCACCCAGAGTTCGTGACCATCGATGAGGGTAGGAACGTAGATCGACCGGTAAATGGAGAGCTTCGCCTTTTGGCTCAGCTCTCTCTTCACCATGACAGACCGGTAGAGCGCCCACATAACTTCAGATGCCCCACCAATCCGTCTATCGATCTCCCGCTCCATTTTTCCCTCATTCGTGAACAAGACCCCCAGATACTTAAACTCCTCCATTTGGGGAAGGACCCCATCCCCAACCCGGAGGAGGCACCCCACCCTTTTCCGGCTCAAGACCATGGCCTCGGATTTGGAGGTGCTGATTCTCATCCCAGCCGCTTCACACTCGGCTGCGAACAGCTCCAGCGAAAGCTGTAGATCACGCTCCGATGAAGCCAACAGGACCACATCATCTGCAAAAAGCAGAGACCCGATCCTGAGGCCACCAAAACGGATCCCCTCAACGCCTTGGCTGCGCCTAGAGATCCTGTCCATAAAAGTTAGGAACAGGATCGGTGACAAAGGGCAACCTTGGCGGAGTCCAACTCTCACTGGAAACAAGCCCGACTTACTGCCGGCAATGCGAACCAAACTCTGGCACCGGTCGTACAGGGACCTTACAGCCCGTATCAAGGGGCCCGGTACCCCATACTCCCGGAGCACCCCCCACAGGGCCCCCTGAGGGACACAGTCGAACGCCTTCTCCAAGTCCACAAAACACATGTAGACCGGTTGGGTGAACTCCCACGCACCCTCCAGGACCCTGCTGAGGGTGTAGAGCTGGTCCAGTGTTCCACGGCCAGGACGAAAACCGCATTGTTCCTCCTGGATCCGAGGTTCGACTATCCGTCGGACCCTCCTCTCCAGAACCCCTGAATAGACCTTACCAGGGAGGCTCAGAACTGTAATGCCCCTGTAGTTGGAACACACCCTGTGGTCCCCCTTTTTAAACAGGGGGACCACCACCCCGGTCTGCCAATCCAAGGGAACTGCCCCCGATGTCCACGCAATATTGCAGAGCCGCGTTAACCAACACAGCCCCACAACATCCAGAGCCTTGAGGAACTCCGGCCGAATCTCATCCACCCCCGGAGCCTTGCCACCGAGGAGCTTTTTAACGACCTCGGTGACCTCAGCACCAGAGATTGGAGAGCCTGACCCCAAGTACCCAAACCCTGCTTCCAGATTGGAAGGCGTGCTGGTGGGATTGAGGAGGTCTTCGAAGTATTCCATCCACCGAACCAAAACGTCCCGCGTCGAGGTCAGCAGCACACCATCCCCACTGTAAACAGTGTTGGTGGCAGACCGCTTTCCCCCCCTGAGACGCCGGATGGTGGACCAGAATCGCTTCGAAGCCGTACGGAAGTCGTTTTCCATGGTCTCTCCAAACTCCTCCCACGCCCGAGTTTTTGCCTCAGCAACCATCCGAGCCGCATCCCGCTTGGCCTGTTGGTACCTATCAGCTGCTTCAGGGGTCCCACAAGCCAAAAAGACCCGGTAGGACTCCTTCTTCAGCCTGACAGCATCCCTTACCGCCGGTGTCCACCAGCGGGTTCGGGGGTTGCCACCGCGACAGGCACCGACCACCTTGCGGCCACAGCTTCGGTCAGCCGCCTCGGCAATGGAGGCGCGGAACATGGTCCACTCGGACTCGATGTCCCCCGCCTCCCCCGGGACGTGTTCAAAGTTCTGCCGGAGGTGTGAGTTAAAGCTCCTTCTGACAGGAGACTCTGCCAGACGTTCCCAGCAGACCCTCACAACACGTTTGGGCCTTCCAGGTCTGTCCGGCGTCCTCCCCCACCACCGGAGCCGACTCACCACCAGGTAGTGGTCAGTGGACAGCTCTGCCCCTCTCTTCACCCGAGTGTCCAAAACATGCGGCCGCAGATCAGATGAGACGACAACCAAGTCGATCATTGAGCTGCGGCCTAAGGTGTCCTGGTGCCAAGTGCACATATGGACACCTTTATGCTTGAACATGGTGTTTGTTATGGACAATCCATGACGAGCACAGAAGTCCAATAACAAGACACCACTTGGGTTTAGATCGGGGGGGCCATTCCGCCCAACCACACCCCTCCAGGGCTCACTGTCATTGCCCACATGAGCGTTGAAGTCCCCCAGCAGAACAAGGGAGTCCCCAGGAGGAGCACTCTCCAGCACCCCCTCCAAAGACTCCAAGAAGGGTGGGCAATCTAATCTGCTGTTTGGCGCGTAAGCACAAACAACAGTCAGGACCCGTCCCCCCACCCGAAGGCGGAGGGAGCCTACCCTCTCGTTCACCGGGGTAAACCCCAACGTACAGGCGCCGAGATGGGGGGCAACAAGTGTGCCCACCCCAGCTCGGTGCCTCTCAGCGGGGGCAACCCCAGAGTGGAAGAGAGTCCAACCCCTCTCGAGGAGACGGGTTCCAGAGCCAGAGCCGTGCGCCGAGGTGAGTCCGACGATGTCCAGTCGGAACCTCTCAACCTCGCACACCAGCTCCGGCTCCTTCCCCACCAGAGAGGTGACGTTCCACGTCCCGAGAGCCAGCTTCTGCAGCCGAGGATCGGACCGCCAAGGTCCCCGCCTTTGGCCGCCGCCCATCCTGCACAGCACCCGACCCCTATGGCCCCTCCCACAGGTGGTGAGCTCATCGGAAGGGGGGCCCATGTTACCTCTTCGGGCTAAGCCCGACCAGGCCCCATGGGTAAAGGCCCGGCCACAAGGCGCTCGCCAACGTGCCCCACCACCAGGCCTGGCTCCAGAGGGGGGCCCCGGTGACCCGCGTCCGGGCGAGGGAACACTGAGTCCATCTGTCGTTTTCATCATAGGGGTCTTTTGGGCTGCACTTTGTCTGATCCATCACCTAGAACCAAATTGCCATGGGTGACCCTACCAGGAGCAAAAGCCCCCGACAACATAGCTCCTAGGATCATTGGGACACTCAAACCCCTCCACCACGATAAGGTGGCAGGCCAGGGAGGGGACAAAAAAATTAGATCAACATAAAAATGAGAAAGAATCAGAAATTATGGGCTGCTTCCATTGAGACCCCTTTCGCTCTAAGGGTCCTCTGGCAGAAACAACAACAAAACAACACAAGATTTACTTTCCTAAGGGAGTGAGTATGTGTGCGTGTCATAAGGTGTCACAGAGATAAAATATAGCTACATCAGTCAGCATCACTAGGGCTCCTTGTGGCCCTCAACCAGGCACGCTGGACCGAAGGCAGGGGTCCCAACAAGCCTGAAGAAAAACACAGGACAACTCAGCGAAACTCATCAGCAGTTCTACAATGGAATGTGTAACAATAACAGTGCGTGTGTGTGTGTGTGTGTGTGTGTGTGTGTGTGTGTGTGTGTGTGTGTGTGTGTGTGTGTGTGTGTGTGTGTGTGTGTGTGTGTGTGTGTGTGTGTGTGTGTGTGTGTGTGTGTGTGTGTGTGTGGCATTCTGCATTATACCAAGCCATCAAACAAATGATCTTAATGCTCAAATACTCCAGTTCTGGAAGAAGCAAACAAGAGTAAATAAAAGAGAAATAAACAAAACCCCATAAATAAACCACTAATAAATTACATGACTTTTAGATTTTCTTTTAGATTATCTAAATTCCTCCCCTGGGCCCATTAATTCTTTTATTTTTATTTTTTCTGTCGACATATTGGACTGTCTGGAGGTGAAGTGTTGCTAGATTACAGACCCGATTGTCTGCCTGGGTACCCAGTATTGATGAAGGACGTCCCCCCCATCGTTTTCTAGTTTCCTTGAGTGAAACAAAAGCCTAAAAAAAACCTAGTCGGAAAATAATCAATCAATTTAATTAATTGATCACCTGTCCAACTGCCGTGCTCCCAAGTAAAACCCGGAGGAAAAACCGTTACTTTCTTTAACATTGATTAAATAATTAACCATACAATTATATATAAGTATATATATATTATATTATCTTATATTAATCAATCAATCAACCAACTGCGTGTAAGTAAATAAACACGAAACCGCTAGCAAATATTTCACCTCCTGAGAGTGCAAATAAAATTCTGTTATCACTATTTATTTAAAGGACTCAGTCTTACCAGGTTCTGTCTCAGGCGACGGCAGGGCCGACTGAGACGCCTCAAGGCCTCCATCTCCCAAACAGCTACTGGAGGTAAGAGGCTGGGAGAAAATTTCCCAGGACGCCAGCAAATCCCTTGACCCTGTCCCTGCCGGTCCATTCCGTTCGCTGAGGGTATGTTGGGCGCCAAGTGTTATGGCAAATAAAGTATCTCAGGGTTTCCATAATAAAGAAGACTTGAGTCCCAGAAGGCGTTTAAGTATTTAATACAAACATGTCTGGCCAGACCATGGAGGGGACAGAGTTACTCGTGCATCACCCTAACCAACCTTTCTAACTAACCGTATAGTATTCAGCAATCATTGTTTATCTCTGTAGATGTCTTCTCCAACCTTCACGCCCCACCTCCGGAGTAACTGTTTCACGCGAGTCTTATACCAACGCATAAAGCAGCACATCCGAAGGCCAGACTGTTATCTTACTGCCCCGGCGTCTGTCTCTCTGGTGACCTGACACATATATCTTTATCATAAACATTAAGTTGGAGCAATAACCTTGTCATTTTACCCTAGTTACATTCACTAAACAGAGAATATACACTTACTTCCTAATTGCATAACAATTTTCCCCCACAAAGTCTACCTCTAAATTTCTCATGAAATAAAAAATATAAACAAAGGTTTTAAACAGGCCCTTAAACAGTTCATTCCTTTTGGAAAAACATATAATTTGACTTAATTAAAACAATTCTGCCAGGAAGATATCGAAATAAGTACTATTTAACTTGACTTTTTAACTGATATGTATCTTTAAATAATATTTTTATGGAAAGTAGTAATTCATATTTTAAAAGACTCTTACTTAATATGGTAATATTTTTCATCTTTTGCAGAATTGTTCTCATAGCTTTAACATAAGGGGACTTGTAATAGTAAATAGTAAAGATTTATATTATTAAACCTAGTAATAAAAAATTTGTAATGCCAAAACTTATAAAACTATGGTAGAAAGTTTTACATTTCCCAATTTCTCAGAATATCTATTTTAAATCTTTGCTTTTTGCGTGCATTTATTGACAGTTATGGGTTTCCATACTCTCATTTCAGAGAATAAAAATTAATTCTCGAATCGCTCAAGATACAGACCAAAGTACGCATGCGCAAATATTGCACAGCAGGTAAACTCCACCATGGCGGCGAGGGGCCATGTGCAAGATCCTAACGACAGGAGACTCAGACCTATTTATGGTAGGATATCAATAAGAAGATACATATTTATAGACAATGAAGGTTAAAAGAATATGGGTGTGTTTTATAGCGGACTATATGCTCACAGTAAAGGCTTTTTAAGTTTTAAGTGCAGTGATGCGGCCCCTGAAGTTCCAGCCGCGGACTCTGCTGCATACTGCGTCCAATGACAGTGCACCTTACCCGGTTTGACGCTAAGCTGGAGAAGGACACCGCTGCTGCAGCAGATATCTATCCGAATTCCTGCACCTACCATATTAAAAACTACTTTAGTTGCCAGTTGTGTTGTAGCTCTTTGAGGTTTGGACGATTTTCTCGTCTGGAGTAGCTCCCCTCTAAAAGTCGAAGGGTTTCTTCTTTTGCTAACGGTCGGTGTTTGACAGCTAGCTCAGCTGGCTAATGTGTCAAGATAATCAGCCTGTCAGTTAATAGATATGTTGCAGAGGAATTCAAAGTGAAGTTACATATTTTGTAAGATATTTTCCTCCAGGTTTTGTTTACAGCGTACGATATAACGCGGTAGCTTAAATATTTGAACCGGGTAGTTGTATAGTTAGCCTTTAGTTAGCATTAGCATCACAACAGTTGAGGACAATGCTTTGTAGTTGGCTAGCTGGTGTGGAGCTGTCAGAGCTCTAGCCACCAAGCAGCGTTTATAACAGAGGTTCCTTGGGTTATTATCGGCAAATCTCAGACATTTTACCCTTTTTCATTGTCGTTTCTGTTGTTTTTGTATCGGCCAAAAAGTTAACTATCAGGTATTAATAGAAACTGCATACCTGTAGGATTTTAGTTAGCAGCGTTGTCAGGTAGAGTTGTGGTAAAGCTACATAGAGAGCCTTCTCTATAAAATCCATAAAACTTACTTCAGGTGTACTTTTACCTACAGAGCAATATTTCATGGTAAGTTTGCACTTTGTTTTGCTTGTTTGCTATAAATCATTATTTAATCAGGATAAAATCCTGTCTTCTAAGGAGAATTTGGCTACAATAGCACATAAGCAAGCAATTTTTGAAGAAGATCAGGACAGACTGAAATCATCAGATTTTATAACATCAAATATTATTTAGAGATCATTTGAATGAATGACTGAATGAATGAATACTTTATTGATCTCACGAGCGGAAATTCAGTAGTATTCATTTGGAGACGTATTGGTATATACACCATGTGGTCTGGTTGATGTGTTCCATTAGTATCATTTTCAAGTCCCAATTATATTTACTGCAGAATTGCAGTATCCCCTGCTACTTTCTGTTTTTGTGTTTTGTTTTGTTTATTTGTATATTTGTTGCAAAGATTGCTGTGCAGAAATAAAATATTGCGATATATCGATATTTTCTTACATCTCTAGTCCGCAGTCTCTGGCTTTCCCTGTGTTCTCTGTTCCTGAATCGCAAATTCAACCGCAGAAAAATCTCTCTCTGGCAGCGCAGGATGCCTAGATAGCGAGAACATTTCGCTGGCAGCGCAAAGTTGGAGGAATTTTCTGGCATACTCTCTCAAGACCATTCTCTTTGGGAGTCTTAAAAAAAGTAATACATAAATATTTTTACCCCCACAGTAAGCAAACTTCCACCAGTCCCAGGAAATTTAAGTGATGTATTTTTCCATCTAGAAACGGGTACCCGCAACATAGCAGGACTCTGCTCTGAACGTGTTTGCAGCAGATTGAGTTATCCACTGCACAGAAAGTTGCAGCATCTGCGCAGAAAGAAACCATGACTGTATAAGAAAGTGGAATGGAGTGATTTAAATAATAGTCAGTTGAGATACTGTTTATGTGGAAATTGTGCTGGGAGCACAAGTGGATGTTAGATTAGCGCTGGTAGGAAATTCCGCATCACACAGAGATGCTCTAAATTGGTTTTGAATTTCAGAACCCATTTATTGCTGCTTTTTAGATTAGTATTCTAACACACTCGTGGAATAAAATTTGTAATTAAATTCAGGTGAATTTTGTAAACCAACTCCTTTGATGAACTACAAGCTTTTTATATTTTCAGTTAGTCTACCTACCTGATGACTTAAATGAGTTGTACTATTTAACTTAAAACGTAGTTAAAATGACGCCTTTTTAAAGATGCTTCATAGTTAGAAAAATATTTGTAAAAAAAAAGTTCTTTACACATCTGTAGGCAGCACAGAGGTCATTTGTTGCTGCTAAAATACTTAAATGTAGTGACGATAAAAGACAAAACTGAAATTAATGTAAAACCTTTCACAGTTAAAAGCAGTTCAAGTTGAATTGCAAAAAGGTGAGCATGTTCACATTTTTAGAACTCAGCCTTGAATGTGAAAGGTTAGATAATATTGCCACTACAATTCGGGGTCGCATTATTTACTGTCTTTGAGTGTTTTTTAAAAACGGTGATGGAAAATCTGAAGGCTGTCCGTCATTTCAACAGATTACAGCAGATGCGAAGACATTTTCAATTTTATGCACAGAGTTTATGTAACCAAATCAATCAAAAAAATGAAAGCATCTGAGCATCTACTTAGACCTAAACACTGTACCCAATGCATCTCGCTGTCCGAGAGCTGACAGCACCTTGTAGAGTTACGGAGGCTTTGGCGCGCATAGCGGCGCCAGACACCGACCGGTGCATCTTACCCACTGATGCAGAAGGATCAGGAAAGCCCTCGTTCAGAGCGCTCGTGCGGTGCAAAATTTAGATTATGGACTAGGATTAAGTTGTTAAACTCTACAGTCAGGCCACAGCACGTGAAATGTTCATATTTAATACATGTATTCATCTGCTAGATATGATAGCACAATGGGGATTCTTGTTCAGCTTGTATGTTTTAAGCAATAATTTAAATAAATAAAAATTGTGTACTATTGAATGCTCATTTTCATTAAAGAAATTGTCAATATGACAGACAACAAAAAAGTATTAAGAGCAAGCTCTGCTGAAAATAAAATTACTTTGGTTCATATATATATTTTTTTTTTACTTTAATTCTTCCATTTCTGCTAGAAACATAGTTTTTGTGGACAACTGTTCTCTCTCGTTTTGAATGCTGTTCAGCTGGAAGGATTTTTGCTGATACTTTTTATTTTTGGACATTTGTTATGATGCATAACCATGGCAACAAGGTGGTTTACAACTGGCAGCAGCTGATTAACATCACAAAAGCTCAAATAAGACCTCAACTACAGCCACAAAACCCTGATGAGTTGAAAAGAAGATGCCATAGATCCAGAGCATCCTCTACATCAGACTGTCATACAACTACAGAGAGTCTTCAGTCAGAGGCTTCTTCAGATCTGCAGAGCGCTACAAGAGATCATCCCTACCCACAGCCATCAGCATCTACAACAAATCTTTGAAGGAACTTGCATAATGAGTTACAACAACATTTAATTTCCCTTTGGGATTAATAAAGTAATTTTGAATTGAATTGAATTGAATTGAATAATTTCCAAATAGTTACCTTTAGGCCAAGTCGCTGTATTGTGTCAGTGTACTGGTTTTTGGTCGGGCCGCGGCTTTTAAATTACCTGGGTGGGTCGGGACTGGATTTGATCAGAAAATAACCACTGATACCGGGTCGAGTTTGAAAATCATCCTAATCGGTGCGGACTGGTAAAATTTGACCCGTGCAGGACTCTGAGATGGTCCCAGCATATGAAGGACTGTGTGCCCTGAGGACCAGGGTTAACAAACACTGGCTTCGACTATTTGGTGTTAAACACCCAAGCCCTGAGCATGACGTTTATTCAAGTCCACATTGAAGGATAGAGGCACCTTAACGAAAGGAAGCTCTACATTTTGTGATCTGCAAGCAAACACTTTTAAGGATGCAACCTTTTTTTTTATTAATAATCACTGTGCTATTGACACCCGTGGTGTCCTGTTATGTCCTTTGTTCTGGCAGATTATTTTTTTCTTTTTTGGCAGTGTTGGGGAAGTCCTAACGGTGGATAAACGCAACGTTTCAAACCATGGTTAATAGTCAGAGCGGTTAATGGTTGCAACCCTAACTGGTAGATTAGGTAACTATTTAAGATGATGCTAGAATACGCCCTTTACCGCACAGAAATCTAGACGAAAAAAAAAAAAAAAAGTGAAAGTATTTTGTGAATTCCTCTTGTGGCAATTCATACTTTATCAATCTGGGTTCTTATTGTTATTTATAACTTGACCAAATGCACCCCTAGATGGCATCCTTAACAGAGAGAACAGCTGCAGATGGAATAGAAATATTTTCTGATCTGCCATGGATTCTCTCTGCTGCTTGTGTTGTGTGTCCCACTTAGGAACTACGTCCTAATGTTATGTTGGAGTTCAACCAATTTCTTCATGTTTTCAGCAGTTTCGCCTTCCCCATGAAGACAACTCGAGCAGATAGAATAGATATGACATAATCACATCATACTGGCCTTGGTTAATTTTGGCTGCCAGCTGGCCTGGAGGGATCATACAGTTGTGGGTCTGCATCCACACGCAGCAATAATCAGAATGCATTCAGGGCGAGATGTAGTTTGCAGTTTTATGTTAGGGCTTTAATAGAATGTAAGCTAATATTTTGATATTGCTTCTTTTTGTCATCCCTGTCCAAAACATGAGTAATTAATTTATAATAATTTCAATTACTGGGTGACGTTTATGTTTAAGAGTCTCCTGGTATGATGACCTTTAGTAGTAATACCATTTTTTTTATGTTGAAGGAGGCGGAGTCTCTTTGCCTCCATACAGTTTTTGAAAACTCTGGTTACTTTGGCACTTTTTCTCGCTTCTGCATAAAAGGACATTAAGCTGTAGGAATATTTTGGCAGAACATTTGTTTTGCACTTTTTGAACTATAACTTTGAAAAATGTTTGTACCAGAAAGTGGCTCATGCTTATTACATATCAATATGGCAAGCTTTAAACCAGATCAGTCATTGCACTTCTTCCTGATTTGCAGTTAGGCTTGTGTGAAAATGTCCAGTGTGCAACTTTGATTTATTGTGAAACCTTCATGAAGAAGTGCCAGAAGTCTTCTAATGATCAGAAAATCTTTTATTGCTGTACATCTTATAAAAAGGACTTTTTACTTAAAGTAGAGCACATCACCCCAGTTCTAAAGTCGTTACACTGGCTCCCTGTAGCTCAGAGAATAGACTTCAAAATACTTTCACTAGTTTATAAACATTGAATGGCTTGGTACCAAAGTATGTTGAAGATCTGCTGTTACTATACCAACCCACCAGACCACTCAGGTCCTCTAATTCCAGTCTACTCAACATCCCTAGAATTAGAACCAAACATGGAGAAGCAGCTTTCAGTTTCTATGCTCCTCTAATTTGGAACAAACTTCCAGACAACTGCAAAGCTGCTGAAACACTGAGTTCTTTTAAATCACAACTAAAAACATATCTATTTAGAGCTGCCTTTGAGTAATGCTTCGATGTATCATGTTTTGTGTATGCTTCTTGTTTTACTGATGTTTTTTCATTATATGCTTTGTAGTGCTTTGATGTATTTTTTTTGTTGTTTTTACTTTTTAAGCTTAGTCTGTGTTTTACTGCTATTTTTATTTTACCCCTTAATCATGTAAAGCACCTTGAATTACCCTGTTGTTGAAAGTGTGCTATACAAATAAAATTCCCTTGCTTTGCCTTGCCTTAAAAATGATCCTGTTAATTATTTATGAATATAGATCAAGCAATGACACTTAAGGAACTGGTAATGAAGTGGGGTTTTTTTCCTGCCGGGATGAATTGAAAAAATCTTCTGAATATGAATGTCTATAACAGTGTTGTTGTATTTTTCCTCAGATTACCTTGATAATGGCAACAATAAGATGGCAATACAGCAGGCAGATAAACTGTTAAAGAAACATAAGGACCTTCACTGTGCCAAGGTGAGTGACCAAATCATGGCCCAGAGAACACATCAGCTTCGGGTTCTTTTGTGTTTTGGAAAGTCATGTGAAGAAATGAAAAATGTCCAGTCTCAAAAGAAAAGCAAAGCAAAACTTTGTTGCTTTCATAGCTGAAGAGGGAACAATTCAGCCACTCCTGCTAACTAAATGTGCTCACATTATCACTTGATCATCAGGAAAGTGTGTCCAGCTTTGTTAAAGCAGACATTTTGGCAGTTTGCTAGTCTGTAGCATGCAGGTGTGTTTTAACTAACTCAATGTCAAGATTGAAAAACAGCAGTTGCCTTCAAGAACCTACTGTTGCTGCCAGTTTATCTGGGGATGGTTAAAAGGTAATTTCTAAACTACCTCAGGTCCACTATTTCTCAGTGATACTGATTATTCACAACTGGAAAACATTTGGGACAGCCCTAAAGACAACCCTAGGTTTCCAAAGGCTAGCTCTCTCTCGCTCTCTCACAGCTTGAATAATTTGGAGACATGTTGTAAAGAACATTTTTATTGAAAAACAAACTATATTTTTTTGGCGCTGGTGGCGTTTATTAAGAACAGATCAGACAGGAAATGCGTGAAGAGAGAAGGGGGAAGACATGCAGCAAAGGTCCCAGAGGTGGAATCGAACCATGGATGGCTGCGTCGAGGACTAATAGTTTCTGTCTACGGGGCGGCTGCTCTACACCATGCACCGCCCGAAGAACAGCTTCTTACATCCAGGGTTCCTGCACAGGACTTGAAAAGTCTAGAAGTTGCTTTTATCATCAAGGAAATGGAGTATGGCCAAATTCTAGATTTTTCTAGGCTGTTACCTTTCTTCATCTTTATAAAACACAGACATCTAATTAAAAGAATTCTTTTTACTTTGATTTATGAATGACTCAAAATTTTTCTTTTTCAGACCACACCCAGATTTTTAACATTTTATGCATAACTATTTGGAGTCAGGTCAAATTGTAAAAAATGTGGAGGGCAAAAAACATTTAAAGATTGTGGCCAGTACAGACGCTGTCCGTAAAATTCAATCGTTTTTCCATCAAGCGAGTGATTTGAGACCAATTCGGGCTGAAACTGTGTTTGGCGCATTCATTGTAGAACATAACATAACTAGAACATAACTACATAATTATCTGCTGTAAACCATGCTGGACCACTATTCAGGAAGATGTTTCAGGACAGTTAGATAGCCAACAATATGGCTGCACCAGAACAAAGACAACCGCCATTGTAAAAACATTGGTTATGAATGATACTGACTACATCACAGAAATAATGAAGCGGTCCCCATACAGCCTTGCTGCAGATGGGAGGACATAAAAATGTACCCCATGGTAATGAGGAGTTTTGATTCCAGTCTTGGGAGGATCACTGTGATGTTGCTCAAGATTGGTGAATCAAGGGAGTCTACCGGTAGAGCAATATTTGAATTGTTTGACAGTGAACTAAAGAGAGGCCAAACATGGTCAAAGTGTGTCGGCTTTGCAGCTGACAATGCTGCAGTCATGCAAGGTTTGGGGAAAGGTGTAGCAGCTTTTTTGAAGGCTCAGAGTCCACACATCTAGTAGATTTGCCTCCCACCTGATACACCTTGCTGCAGAGAGGGCATCCAGGCAGTTCAGTGCAAACATTAAAGACTTCCTTGTTACAATTTATTATTATCTGGACAAAAGCAGCAAGAGGAAGTCAAATCTGCTTGGCATACAGATCATGTGTGTGATACAGATGTGAGGAAATTTTTCAAAATGTGCTCCACAAGATGGTTGTCTCTGAAGAAGTGTGTTAACCGCCTACTGCAACAGTGGGGCAATCTCACTCTTTTCTTTGAGAATGAGATGGAGGCGGGCAAGAAAAAGAAGACAGGACCCTCATCTTCCGCCAATTTCCTGAAGGCTAAATCTGGTCTTATTCATAAGCCTAAAGCAACACTCTCCTCCACCAGCAGGCCTACAATGCAGCCCAAGGTCTCCTCCTCTGTCCCACCAAACCTGCCCACACCTCCATCTGGTCCTACACAGAAGCCCGAAGCTACACTTACCAGTACATCTAAAGCTCCGGCACACCTTGCTGCAGAATTTGATTTAACCAAATTTATCTTCAAACAAAATGAAACTGGAAAAAGGGCTGAAAATGAAAAACAAAACAAAACTGAGAAAGAACCAAGATAGACGAGAGAACAGATCTGACAAAACCTGAGAAAGTATATCAGTTCCTCCCCAACCCAATTTCAAAGGTGTATTCATTCTTTTTGCAAAGAACAATACATATTTTTTACATTAGCAACCAAATACTCCAAAATGAGGAGCCATGCATACTGCTTCCAACTTTGGAGCTGCAACTGCAAAAGGTATTGCTTTCTTTCTCTAAGCCTGAACATGTGATAACCACGGTGGATGGAATTGGTAGAGGTATCAAGCCAACACTGTACAGTGCAAGGGAAAACCAGCTCCCTGATGAGGAACTCTCCGTTGGCCATAACACTGAGACCTTTATCCAAAGTCAAGGTAAACTAGAGCTTAAGGCATTCTTCAGAGATGTGAGGAAGTTCTTTTCATCTGCAGCTGACTACATGGTTTCCAAATTTCCATTTGGGGATGAGCTGTTGATGCATGCTGTTATGGCAGATATTATCAAGAAGCAGTCAGTGAAATTATCTTCTCTCCGGTTCTTTATCAGCCACTTTCCTTCTATTCTCCCTGAAGAAGTCACTGTGGATCAAATGGAAGACGAGTTTCAAATGTATTAAACCAGCAGCTTTGAGGACAGCATCCTCAGCAAGCGTGCCGATGAAGCCTGGGTTAATATTGGTCATTTGAAGAAAGGAGGACAGGAGATCTTCTCTAACCTTTCTTTTTAAATAATATTGTTACCTTGGTTTGTTACCAGCATTTTCATGTTTTGAAAGTGTTTGTGTCCCACTGTAAGGCTGTCATTATAGGGACATAAAATGTTTTGGTTTTCTGTTGAGTGCAAAATGTCTATTTTCTTTATTAAAAGTATTGTAATCAAAAATATAGGTTTTATTGTCTTTTTATAAACAATTTCCAGCCAGTGAATGGGGAAATTACTGCGTGCAAAGCAATAGAGTTGCAAAAGTGTGTGTAAAAAAGCCACAACACAAGTGGTACTCAAAATATTTTGACATGGTTGGCAGTAAGTATTTTTCTATACTGGTCAATGACTTCACATCTCCAGCTCTATTTTTATGTCTCTATTCATGCAGGTCTTAAAGGCTATCGGCCTTCAGAGGACAGGGAAGCAGGATGAAGCGTTCGCTTTGGCCCAGGAGGTGACCACCCTGGAGCCCACTGACGACAACTCATTACAAGCTCTCACAATACTGTACAGGGAGATGCATCGTCGTAAGTATCCATGCTCAGATATCTGCTGGCTGGTGTTGGAGCTCACGTGACTGAGACAAAAGCTTCCCCCATCGTCCACAGCTGAACTGGTGACTAAACTGTACGAAGCTGCGGTGAAGAAGGTCCCTCTCAGCGAGGAGTATCACTCTCACCTCTTTATGGCTTATGCTCGCGTTGGAGAGTACAAGAAGATGCAGCAGGTGAGAAAACACGTCATTAATAGCTGCTTTTTTTCCTGGTGGTAATAAGATGAATAAGATGACTGCGTCTGTAACTTCACAGGCAGGAATGGCCTTGTATAAAATTGTCCCCAAGAATCCATATTACTTCTGGTCTGTCATGAGTCTGGTGATGCAGGTATGGGTAGGCTTTTTATAATCACTTCCTGGAGAAATTTTCTTTATCCTTCAATATAAAATAAAATGGGTGTCTTTTCATGTAGGCAATCTCAGCAAAGGATGAAAAACTGGCCCAAACCATGTTCCTGCCTTTGGCGGAACGCATGGTGGAGAAAATGGTGAAGGAGGAGAAGATCGAAGCAGAAGCAGAGGTGAGCGTCTCATCAATCTGAACTTCTTGGACCTTTATCCTAACTGCACGGTGTAACTAATTGTTGGATATGTAAAAAGACTTTGACTTAACAATTTGCTGGGGATGTAATTTTGCGCAACATTACAGAAATATTTAGTTGTAGTAATCTTTTGTATGTGTAATTACATTAACATTAAAAAAAATCATATCCCTTGAACTACAGCCAAGCCCACAATGGATTGGTTTACAGGTACAGCTCAAAAAATTTGAATATTGTGAAAAAAGTTCAATATTCTCTGTGTTTATATTATATAGCTTCATTACACATCGAGCAAATATTTAAATTTTTTTATTTCTTGCAGTTTTGATGATTATGGCTTACAGATATTGAAAACCTAATACTCAGTGTCTCCAGAAAATTTGAATATCGTGAAAAGATTAAATATTGGAAACTCATGGTGCAACACCTGAATGACCTAATTAACCGAAAAACATCTGCAACTGTTTCCTGAGCCTCTCCTTGTTTCAGTCTGTGTCAGTAGGACACAATCATAGGGAAGACTGATGGCTGGACAGATGTCCAGGAGACAGTCATTGACACCTTCCACAAGGAGAGGAAGCCTCAAGAGGTCATTGATATCCTTATCAAAGTTGGTTGTTCAGAGTGCTGGATCCAAGCATATTCATAGAAAATTTAGTGGAAGGAGAAAGCATGGGAGGAAAAGGTGCAACATCAACAGGAAAAATCGCAGCGTTGAGAAGAAAAATCAACTGAAGAAATTGGGAGAGCTTTGCAAAGAGTGGACTGAGGCTGGAGTCAGAGCTTTAAGACCCACTTACGCACAGACAAATCCTTAACATCAACTACATGCATCTTACCTGGACTAAGGAGAAAAAGAACTGAACTGTTGCTTGGTGGTAAGTAGTGCCATGTCATCTGCTGGTTCTTGTCCCCTGGGCTTTCTGTTGTCCACAGTCAACACAGCCAACACAGCCATCTACCAGGACATTATAGCACTTCATGGTTCCTTCTGCGGAAAAGATCAGACATGAAAATCCTTCACCCTTTGGCAAAATTCACGATTTTGAATCCAAAATAGGTGACCTATGTCAATCGTGTAGATCCAATGAGAAAATATTTTTTGGAGGGGGGCGGGGGGTGGATGGTTTTATACATGAGAGGTTTCCCGGATTAACCAGTTTGACTATTAACCACAGAGTGAAATATTGGGGAGGATTTTTAATCATCAGTCAAGACTTCCTCAACACCGCCAAAAGTAAGTAAGTAAATAAAAAAATAAAAATCTGCCAGAACCAGCAACCCATATGAACACATCTCTACATGACACTGGCATGGACGGTGTGGGATATATTTTGGATACACAAAAGTTGTTAAAGGAAAAATCCAGGACGATGCCTCAACCATTTGCAGAGCTTGCAGAGAAAAAAGTTTTGCCCAACACCTCCAAATTGTTGCAGCATCTCTAAGTTTATTATGTGAACGTGGACGCACACGTGCAATTACAGGTAAACTACAACAGAGTCAAATAAGTGACTGAAGTTTGACTGATTTCAAAGTAATGGAACAAGCCAGTGAATGAGGGTTATTTTAGCTGCTTATTCTTGTAGGCTACTAATGTAAGTTTGCTTCCTATTTCTTTATAACAAGCGTTGTGTTTTCTTCTTGAGCAGTTTCATAAGAATTACTTTTAAACGTAGCCTATTTGCTTTACGTCCTTCGGTAGTCAATAGTGCAGCCGTTTGGCTCTTGTCTGTCACCTTACTCAGAGTGGCTTCTCAGTAGGAGCCGAAACTTGTTAGCAGAAGGTAAACAAACGCTTACTACTCTGTGTTAAAATAAGAATCTCAACTTGACTTAGAATCAGGTGTGTTTGAGCAGGGACACATTGAAAACATGCAGCAACATCGGCCCTCAATGACCGGGTTTGGTCACCCCTGTGATACAGTACAGAGGTTGGTCTTATTTCTTATGCTTAATTTCAGTATGTTTAGATACTTTATTATACATTCATACCGGCCTGTAACTCTGCTTGTTTTTTTTTGTTTTTTTTTTCCTCAAGTGCACCAGGTTGATGCTTTTACATCTAAAATGTCCAAAATGTTCTTCCAGGGGAGCATGCCTCTGGTCTCCCCTAGAGGCGTTTTATCCTTCTCACCTTTTTCACGTCTGCAAGATTAATGGAGTTGATGATTTCATTTTCCAGCAGGACTTGGTACCGGCCCACAATGCTAAAGGTACCAAAAGCTGGTCCAATGAACATGGTGTTACTGTGTTTTATTGGCCAGCAAACTGTCAAGACGAAGATGAGACACCAGCCCAACAATGTAGATGACCTGAAGAACATGGGTTTCCATTACACCTCAGCAGAACCACTGGCTGATCTTCTCCATGCCATTCTGCACTGATGCTATAGTTCATGAAAAAATGAGCCCCAACCACGTATTGATTGCATAGAAATAAACACACTTTTCAGAAGCTTAATATTTCTTGTTAAAATATCATTTTTTATTTTTATATTATATTCAACTTTTCTAAGACACAGAATTTTGGGTTTTCATTACTTGTAAGCCATAATCATCAACATTGCAGGAAATAAAGGCTTGAAATATTTTACTCTATATGTAATGACTCTGTACAAAATATGAGATTTACTTTCTAAAATGAGTGACAGAACATATTTAACTCTTTTCACTATATTCTAATTCGTTTTAGATGTACCTGTATTTCAAAGCATGTTATTATTTTGGAATGGCCTAGTCAAAGTTCAGACCTAAGTCTAAGACTGGAAGATAATGTTAAGAGATGCCCTCCTACCAAGCTCACTGAGCTTACGCTATTTGCAAAGAAGAATGGACAAAAATCAAAGTCTCAGGGGGTCTGAATATGTTTTGAGTCTGAGATACTCCTATGTGCTTTTATTTTTTTTCATCTGAAGTAACTTATAAACCAGAATGTCTTTAACCCCAAAACATTGACTTGGGTACACATAATTTCAATCAATTGATCTTTATTTGAATATTGTTCCTTTTTTTTCACTGTGTGACTGTAGGTGCAACTGTATTTTATGATCCTGGAACGTCTGGGAAAGTGTGAAGAAGCTCTCGAAGTGATCAGGGGTCCACTGGGAGGTAAGTAGATGTGTTTCCTTTACTTATTTTGTTTTTCATGATGTTTTATATCCATTAAGATAAGTGTGTTGATTCTTTGATCAAATATGATTGAATAACTACTATTTTAATACCTAAATCCTGGTGTATGCGGCAGAAGTTAAGACCTGCATCCATATTTTTTGTGTTTATATTTCCTAATACACTACTCACAATAAGTTAAGGATATGATGAGAGACTCAGTGGATGTCATACATATGGTGTTTGTTTCACTTCAGAGATTTTTGGGATAGGGAGGCAATTGTATTGGGGTGATAGACACACCTCCTTTTGTGTTTTTCACATAATGGTCTCACTGTGTACAGTGTGCCTTACATATTGGGGCCAACACCAAAGAATACTAAAGACAACCCTTTTCAATTTGGCATCAATTTCAACATTCTGTTGGTTTAAAAAGCTGGTATTGTCAGTAAGTCATTCCTACTTTACCCCTAATCAAAGGCACCTTGAATTACCTTGTTGTTGAAAGTGTCTTATACAAATACAATTGCCTTGCTTTGCTTACTTCAAACAGCCATGAACACGCGACGTCACTTTACGGACGAGCAGCGCCACCTGGCCATTGAGCGCCTTTGGGTCGGTGGCAGGCAGTCAGATGTTCCACGTGAACTTGGTGTGTCTCAAAGTGTCCCATTTACGAGATGTGAGGGGTACTAGGGTTTCCAGACAAACCATTCGCAACCAACTCCACCACTTTGGCTTGAATGCCAGATGACCGTTGCAGGTGACACCAAGACACCACCTTGGAACGTTTGCACTGGGTACAAGACCATGTGACCTGGACAATACAACAGTGGTCTACCGTCCTGTTCACTGACGAGTGTCGGGTCACCTTGCACAGAAATTATGGTCTTCAGCGTTGCTGGAAAAGGCGAGGTGAGCGATACGCCGAGGTCAACATGGTCCCCAGGGTAAGCTTTGGTGGAAGAGGTTTAACAGTCTGGGCAGGCATCACCAGTCAGCGCAAAACGGATTTGGTTATTGTAGATGGCTCAGTCACTGCACGTTCTTACCTCAGAAACATCATAGAACCCATCATCATCCCCCAATTCCGCCAGCACACCCCCAACTTTCTGTTCATTGATGATAATGCTCCACCACATCGTGCCAGAATTGTCACAGCTCGACTTCAGGAAGTCGGAGTGTCTCATATGGTATGGTCAGCAATGTCCCCTAACCTGAACCCCATAGAGCATGTTTGGTACCAGCTGAAGCAGAGACTGGATGATCATACCCCACCTCCACGTGACCTGGCAGAACTGCGTGTAGCACTTGTGGAAGAGTGGAACGCATTGCATCAGGACAACATCATGAGGCTAGTGAGGAGCATGAGACGTCGCTGTCATTGCAGCAAATGCTGGAAAAGCCCGCTACTGACATAGTCAGTTTGTGTTTTTTGGGGCTACCCTTGTTATTGTCTATATTTTTCGAGTCATAAATATTACATTAATGAAAATGGTGTTTCTTCTCAGTCATTATTGGTAATATCAAAGGAAACTTTTTATTATTTCATAAAAATTCAGATCAAATCAGAATAGCACTCATGTAAATAACAATATAACAATATACTTATTGTGAGTAGTGTATTTTTACGGCACATGATCATAAATGTTGAAAAATGCCAGTAATTAATATGATTGTTTTCTACATCATACATTTTGGCTTTGTTTCACAGAGAAACTGATGAGTGAGCTGCAGAGCAGGGAGAGGAAGTGTATGATGCTCTACAGACGACTAGAACGCTGGCCAGAATGCAATGCCCTGGCCCAAAAGCTCCTTCTGAAAAAGTGGGTAAAGATTTATGAAATTATCGTTTTATTTTATTGTTCTTGTAATAAACATCCCTTTTATAAGAAAGGAAGAAAGTCACTGCAATGTTTTGGTTCAGTGTGAAAAACAAATTCAATCTTGGAGCAAAGTTAAAAGTGTTGTTGTAAAATTCCTCTCTGTGCCAGAACATCAACATAAAAAGCCTCTGAGACTTGTTTTACCAGATTAAGATGATCCCAGTTTGGTTCCAGCTCAGTAAAAGCAAATGTTTAAACTATCTAAGCATTGATTGTGTTTCTGGGAAAAGCTCTGCCTCCTTTTGAAGCTGGGAAACTCCATATCGTTATTCACTCCTGGATCGTGTCTTAAAATATGCTATTGTTTCACAGCCTTCAGCAGGCCAGCTAGTTGCTTCATGCTGGAGAAATTCCGCAGGCAGACAAACTGCAGTCCAGTCCACCTGTCTGTACAGTTTGTGACAAACCACTGAGCTGAGTTGGATAATGATTTCATTTAACAGCTGAAATCCTGTCTGTCTTTTTGTTTTACTTTCTTTTCCTTATTTCCAATTTGGAGATATAAAACTAGAAATCCACAGTAATCCTGAACACCAACATTCACAGTTTCTTGTAAAAAGTATATACCCCTTAAACTTTTTCCTCTTGTCACATTATAGCCACAAACTTCAGGATTTTTTAATTGGGACAACTAAAGCTTAACAAATCTCCCAAGACCCTTCCTGTATGTTGCTATTGAACCCGGATAGCGGGTTTCAGTAGGTATGAACCCAACCAAGCTCTCAGCTGCTGGTTGTGGGATGGCTGCTTCTTTTATGTAAACTTACATTGTTGCAACTTTCGTAAATCAGCAACTTAAGCTGGCTAATATTGCCTTTGTATTGGCTATAAGGGGGCAGCAGCTCATCTGTTCAGTCATATTGCGGAACAGATGCTGATTAAGATTCAGTGTCCAATTCATGCTCAAGCCAGCAAAGTACAGTGTCCCTGTCTTTATTTTTGGAAGATTTGACTTGTTTCTGTTTACATGAAAACACCATGCAATCTGCTACAGATTGCTGCTAAAATGTCAGTAATACATGGTCTGTTTTCTGTTTTAGTCCTGACGACTGGCAGTTTTATCCCTCCTACTTTGACTCTCTCTTCCACCTAATGGATCAGTCATGGAGTCCGCCTGAAGAAGGCCAACAGTGAGTGGAAGTGTATTATTTGTGTGGTTTCTAATATAGTCTAAGAAGGAAGCTCAGTCTTAGGAAAGAGATAATTTTTTTACCATCTCAGTGGCGCTGTACATTTCTGTCTCCAGCTGCTCAGAGGGTTCAGTACATCACACTGTGACAGAGGTGGTGAGGTATGTGGAGGAGAGAATTAAGGTAGAAGACAGCAAAGACTCTCATTCTCTCAGAGGGCCTTATTTAGCTCAGCTCGAGTTGATGCACAGACTGAGGGAAAGAGGCTACCCTGAAGAAAACCTGCCAGGTAAAATGACATGGCTATACACAAATTGTGCCATTACCTGGTGCTTCTTTATATCACAGTCTGCTGTTTGGATTTAAACAGGCGAGCCTTTAGACCTGATGGTGCAGTTCTTCAGGAGATTTGGAGACAAGCCGTGCTGCATCACAGACTTGAAAATATACCTTCATCTGCTGACTGCTGACCAACACGTTCAGGTAGGACAGATTTCAAGGCCGCACTGTAGAACAGTGAAGGGTTTGGTTGTATAACATGCATCTGTCTTTTCCTCCTCAGTTTATTAACCGCCTGAGTGAACTGGTTCCACTGGGGGAGCAGGGAGAAGAGGGGTTTGCTTTCCCAGAGGACACCAAATCCCTACAGAGGCATTTGTGTGTCTGTCAGCTAAGTCGAGCCCTGGGGTTGCATCACTCTCTCGACTTCAGTGGGAAGCTGCGCCTCATCACTGAGCTGAAGGCTCACTATCATCATGGGCTCAAGTTTGGTATGAACAGTCGGAGTTTTGTTATTAGTTTTTTATAGATCTTTCAGCACCATAAACTGTTCTGAATATCAGAGTAATTATGTTTGAACAGCTCAAAAAAACCTTCCTGATAGCCATGTTTAATCAACAATTAACCATTTATGAACCATTTATATGAAAATTTCAGTTGGGAAGTGTAATTGGAGTTGAAAAACTTGAGTATCCACAAAGGCATGTGCATACATGTTTTGTTTCTTCGCATTGTCTGTCGAGTGTCCCCTTTTTTATATTGACCTTTTTTGCCCGGCATGGTAGAATTAAGTCTCTATCTTAGTGGGTCAGCCAAGTATTTGAAAACTCATGTCTCTTATCAAGGGAAGCTTCAGAGATTGGCTAAGTTTTTTCCTTTTTGCTTGTTAAAATCATTGTTGGCACAGTTACGATTGCTTAATTGTATTAATTGTTAAAGATGTCCCTGTCAAAAATTATTTTTATTCCTCCTCAAATAAGTAATTTAACAAAAGGCATATGTTGGTACCTGTTAAAGCGTTAGATTTTTTTTAAAGTGATTTTTTATTTTATTTATTATTATTACTGTAAATGATTCCCCTACTCATTGTCCAAAAGATGTTGGAAAGTTACCCTACGAGCGTTCTTATGTCCTACAGGTGGGGCATACTGTTTCTTTTTCAATATGTTTTATATACATGTACATTATATACCTCATTGGGACGAGAAGATTCTTGAGTTCCAATGATTTATCCTAATCAGGGATACAATCATAACTGTAGACACAGTAAATGCTTTCGTCAGACTAGTCAGAAATGCAAAATAATGTCCATCTTTCGAAGCGTCATATCATTGACAGAACTGAGCCATCTTGAACAGAAACAATCTTTTTACATCTACAAGAGTCGAATTGATGTACTCCGATAAAATGGTCCAACAAGTTGACGTCTACAACCCAACATAATCTGCAGCTGAAAACTTTTGAAATTTCCTTCAGATGTTTCTATTTCTCAAAAAGTTTTTATTGCAACTTCTTTTAGCATGTTCATTGTTTTAAGTATTTAGGTCAGAATTGCAGGAACATTAAAGGGTTAAAAATTAGTGAATGCTAGCAAGCTAAGTTACTAATGACTTCACAGAGCCTCATTTAAAGAATATTGAAACTACCCCTTTAAATGCATCTTTGAAATGAATACCATGTCTACACATGGTTTTTGTTTATAGTCCTTACAGCACCATAAGCTGCTCTCAATATTAGAGTCAAGATTTGTTAACAGCTAAAATAAAAGGTTTCCTGGCAGCCAAAGGTTGTTGTGTTTAATCAACAATCAACAGGTAGTGAATGGACACAAGCTAAGTTACTAATGACTTCACAGAGCCCCATTTAAAAAGATTTTTTAACTAACCCTTTAAATGCATCTTTGAAATGAATTCCATGTCCACGTCTACATTTGAAAACTTGGTTGGAGTCAAAGTATGCACTATAGTACAGTGTTAGTTCCTGCACGACGGCCTTATAAAATATGTTGCTACAACCCAGCAATAACTTGATTAAAACAGAAATGACCAATAACTAATGGCTATTGTTACTATAGATATATTATGCTATTACTGCAGTTTTCTAGCAAACATGGTCTAAAGCACACCTAGCTTAGTTTGTTTGTGAAGATGTACCAAATTCGACACATTAGCATGTGTCCTCTCTGTTTTGTTATGACTTGTTGATGATTCAGCTCCTGACATAGTTCAATGCAGTTCCAGTTAATTGTGCAGAGAGAGTGGCTCTACTTCATAAACTTTACACTTTGCATTGAACGTCATTAAATTTAATGCCAAGGATTTCAGCTGCTCTCTTCCTGCCAATGCATTCTCTTTCGATCTGATCGTAATCATAAAAGGATTAAAACAATTAATATTAGGAAAACCGAAACATATTGCATCAGCAAATGTATTCAAAAGTATGTTGTGGATTTCAAAAACTGGCCAAAACTCAATTACACCGCTCAGTGGGATTGCTGCAATACAGCAATCCAACTCAATATCAGGCAACTGGTACTCCGTCAGGAGCTATACCAGGCATCTGGTATTGAGTTTTGGGAGGGAGTCCGATACAACTATTTAAATATGTACTTTGGTTGGGACACTAAGTGGATGTCAGAGATCAGATTGTGACAGACCACAATAATGTTAGAGGCCGAGTTGATACTTTTCATACACTTCGACGGGTTTGATGATTAAAAAAATCAAAGGTTAAATTATATCCTGTTCTCTTTGATTTGTTCTCATTCAGGCTCTTGTTTTTACAGGCAGCAACGCCCTGAAGACAGAGCTGCAGTTCTCTGATATGTACTGTCTCATGGCAGCTCATGTGTACATAGACCTGTGGACAGAAACAGGTCAGCCTCTTTTTAGAATTATTTTTATTATTATTTTAATGTCAGTGAAGCATTATTTGTCTCCTTGTGTTTGTGCATGCAGGGGATGAGGACATGGTTTGGCAGTGTTTAGGGCTCTTAGAAGAGGGTCTGTCTCACAGCTCTTCAAACGCCCAGTTCAAGCTGCTGCTGCTGCTCCTCTACTGTCGCCTGGGAGCCTTCGAGCCTGTGGTGGATCTTTACTCCAGCCTGGATGCCAAGCACATACAGCACGACACCATAGGGTCAGTTTAATCACATAGTTTAGGAGATGGGATTTCCCACATCAAAAATGCATTAAAGCTGCTATGGCAAATCTGCAAAACAAGCTAGCTTAAAACATTTTTTCATGCCTCTTAACGTTCTAACATAGTATAGCTATAAATATTTTGAGAAGATTAAAAAGAAATTCAAAATCTCAACCAATAACATGGCTCGGTCCGAAACCAACAATTGGACCATCTGGTTGTCTGTCTCACCAGACAAGCGCACTTCCGCATTTACGTGGCTCCTCTACTCCTTACACGCTCCCGCATTTTGCAACAGAACACCACTGGTGTGAGAGGTTCTCCGCTGAATAATGTCAGAGGAGAAGAAACAGGCAGATGCTACCACTTCAACTTTAGGACAAACTCTCAGAGTCTCAGAAAGAAAAACGCCATTAAAGGTTGCGGAAATCAAAAGAAGTTTCCCCCATACTACTTCACGAAAACTGCAACTGGTGTTTTGCGCTCTCTTGTTTACTGTGGGAGTGCGTGTTCCGATTTTGGGGGGCATGGCCTAAGGAATGATGGCTGATGGGAGGAATGAGAGTTCTGTGTGTTTATGTCGGAAATCTAGCTTATTTCGCAGATTTGGTATAGCAGCTTTAATATTGCTTTTAGATTACTTGATCCATATTAATGGTCAGTCCTAAAAGGTATTTATTGACTTCCAAAATCGGTACACTTTATGCACCTGTGAAGGTGCCAACGAGAGACTGGAGTGCCGTTAGAAAGTAATTCAGTTCAAAATGGGAAACCCATATCTTGTATAGATTAATTTCACACAGTCCAATTCCTCCAGTCACACAACCCAGTATCGGGGTCATTAAAGTAGGTATTGGTACTTTTGACAGTGTGGGCAGGTTCCAAGTCCTGCTGGAAAATGAAATTGGCATCTCCAAAAAGCTTTTCTGCAGAGGAAAGCAGGAAGAGCTCTTAGATTTGCTGGTAGGTGGCTGCTCTGATTTTGTACTTGATTAAACCCAGTGGACCAAAACTATCAGATGACTCCACAAATCATCAGTGACGATGGAAACTTCACACTTGACCTCAAGAAACTTGAATTCTTTCCTTCTCCAATCTTCTTGCAGTTGCTATATGCTTGTATGATTTCACATTTTAAACTGAAATATTGATAAAACTTTAATTATTTTCAAATTGATTGAAATGCACCTTTTTATATTACTCCAAAATTTAAACAGATAACAGGGTTTAAAAACTATGAGGTTTTTTTTCTAAAAATCTGTCAACAGATCAATGACAATCACCCTTTTCTCTTTTGTAGGTTTCTTTTAACACGTTACGCTGAGTCTCTAGGTCAGTTTGGTGCAGCGTCCCAGTCCTGCAACTTCTCCCTCAGGTTTTTCCACTCTAACCAGAAAGATGTAAGTGTATCCCAATCTGAATTCCAGTCTTCTAGTGCTCTCAGCTGTCTAAACAACATTTCTGCTGCTCGTCCTAGACCTCAGAGTACATCATCCAGGCGTACAAGTATGGCGCGTTTGAAAAAATCCCAGAGTTCATTGCCCTCAGGAACAGGTTGAACCAATCACTGCACTTTGCCCAAGTCCGCACTGAAAGGATGCTGCTCGACTTGTTCCTGGAGGCAGATGTGTAAGCTCAGGCCAGAGATGCAGAGTAACAGAAGCTTTTTTTAATAGGTGATTCTCATTTGATTGAGAGCTGTCTTTGTTTTACAGCGTCTTGAGTCTAGAGGAAAGTGTTAAGGCCATGTCTTTGTCTTCAGAGGAAGACGATATCCCCTGGGATAGCTTAAGGGACAACAGAGATCTTACTGTATTTACAAACTGGGACCCTAAAGAAAGGTATGGAATATTTTTTTTATCACAAAAACAAAAAGTTACACCAGGGAGCTCACATGTCCACCTCCTTTTTATCCTTTTTTATTTTTTCTTCCACAGGCAGTTAACTGATGAACATCGGACTCAGTCTTTAGAGGAGGAGTCTGTGTGGCTGCGGATACGCTCTCTAACATTGCGCTTACTCGCCTCGCTCACAGAGTCAGGACACACCCCCTCACAGCAAAACTCTGAGATATCAAACGAGAATGGAGTCGGAGACAGAAACTCGCTCCTCCGCAGCCTGCTCTCCCATCTCAACCAGACGCTACAGACAGCCACGCAGATCGCAGATAAACACATAGAGGTACAAGTTAGGCAACCTTTAATGTTAACCTTTATGCTGAGATATAACTAGATATTGTAAATGTTTTTAATTTAGGAGCAATGGAGTAAATGGCCTGTACCCCAAAGCGCCTCACACTACATTCAGTCATTCACACATACATTCACACACTGGTGATGGCAAGCTACATTGTAGCCACAGCTGCACTGGGGCACACTGACGGAAGCGAGGCTGACGGAAGCGAGGCTGTCGAACACTGGCGCCACTAGGTCCTCTGACCACCACCAGTAGGCAGAAGGGTGAAGTGTCTTGCCCAAGTACACAACGACTGAGATGGACGGAGCTGGGCACGAACCGGCAACCCTCCGGTTACAAGAGTAGTAGTCAGTTGGTACAACTAGAGATGCAGAGATCATAGATTTTGTGGCCATTTTCTAATCTCCAAATCTGTTGGACTGCTGGTTCCAACTGGAATTGTGCCTCATTATTCTGTAGAGGTGGATAAGAGATCAGAGTTGTACCTTTGCAGTGGCTGCAGTGATATTGTTGCTTCTTCTTTTTTTTAAAGGTTTAAGACATTTTTGACCTTTTTTTTGTTTTTACAAAAGCAATATTCAAGACTTTGAGTGCCTCTTGTTACAGTGATTGTTTTGGTTCTGGTTCTAGTACCCCCTCCTCGGACCCCCCTCCACCCGGCTGGCCTCAGCACTGTCCATTGGCAGCTGTCAGTGTCAGGCTGCAGCCTTTCAGCTCTCTGTCCACATGCAGGAGCTGGAGTCGGCCGGACTCGGTAAGAGGAAATTATCTCAACTTTAAGCTCCGGTGAAGAGTGTATCGCTGTGTGTTCTGCCTGACATTTCCTGTTGTCTTTTCACTGTCCTAGATGAATCATCAGAGCTTCAAACTCAGATCTGTAACGTTTTTAAGTTGTTAGTAGTTCAGCTTCAAGGTGAGCTATCAGCTGGGTTACATTTTAGGCTCTATTCTGTTTCATTTAATTTGCTTCATAATTCTATGTTCTATCCACAGAAATGCTTAATAAATGCAAAGGGGACTTATTGGACAAGAAAGAGAGCAAATTAAAAACCCAACCCTCCTTATTAGAAAATCTAGTTTTCTTTGTTGAGGTAAAGCTCTTCTCTTTGCTTCCTCATGCAGTTTTTTTCAATTTCTAATGCTCTCTGAATTTGACACAAACACTTTGATTGGATTATTCTGCAGACAGTGAGCATAGTGTTTTGGACTGCTAGCTACTGTGCCAAGATCCTGCGACCACTCAAGACAAGTTTACAGAAGAAGAAAAAGAAGAAAAAGGATGCCAATACAGCATTGGTACACACTCTCCTCTTTTATACACTTGTATAAGATCTACATCCCTTTGTGGGCTTGTCTAATGTTGGCACACTGTCATATTGCCCCTTGTGCTGCAGCCATTGGTGGTGTGTCAATTCCAAGATCTTACTGGGAGCTTGCAGGACTTACTTACCCAGGCAGTGGAGCACATCAGGGGGCAAGAATCTGGCATTACAGCCCTGAAACTGGCCAGTTTAACCTTGGAAGGATGCTCACAGGTCAGTGTGAAAGTTATTTATACCCTTATTGATAATAAATGGAAACATCTTTATTGGTGTCACAGCAATCAACCGAGAGCAGGTGCATCCCAAAACTCATATCCCTGATTCCGACATCTCTCCTCCCGGCTTTCTAACCATACGACCAGATAGAGATTTAAAGAGGAGCAAAAGCAAATGAGGGGAATTAGCAGTGCTTGCCAACAGCTGATGGTTTCATCCAGGACATCTTACTGTGGATTATCATCTCTGCCGCACGGATATATACAGAAACAGTCTTCAGAGACTTCTAAATATTTGTCTCAAGACTACTACTGGAGATCCTTCCTGCCCACATCTCGCCATTCCCTTTGGGATAAAAAAAAAGTGTTGAATTGAAATAAATATGTGGGGGTCCACTGGATCACTCAAAATCCCAATAAAAATACATTGAAATTAATAGTTATACGTATGTAAATTAGAAAAAGTTTGAGAGGTAAGAATAGTTTTGCAAGGTTCTGTGTGAAGGGAAAAAAAACAAAAGGTTGATGTTTGTGTTCCCATTTTTTTGTGTTTCAGGAGGAGGCATTGTTTACAAAGGCTGCTATGGACAAGGTGCAGGGCAGCTACCTGCGCTCACTACAGGAGGTGGGAGATCAACTCAAAAAGAGAGCTGAAACTATAAAGAACCTTAAAATTTGAAAAATGAGTTACACACCCTGGACTGAAGATGACTTTACCCCCCCTCCCCTCCACATCACCTACCAGCCCACCAGCTACCCTGCGAGTCAAACAGAAACCTGTTGTCATGCTGTCTGTTCCTGACCTCCTCACTACTTTCTGTCTGAATCTTTTATGTTTTCTCACCTGCTACACGTCACCACACCTCTCTGGAACACTTGCAACTCTAATAGCACCTAAGCCTGTAAGTAAACTCATGAACTGATGCTGCATCTGCAAAGAAAAACAAAAGGTGCACTCTTTTAAATAATTATCTTACATTAGGAAAAATGAATATACAGTTTTAGAATCTAATAAATTATTGTACATAATATAAACTATTAACTCCTTGACTTAATAAGAGTATAAGACACAATAAACCACTATCCTGTTTGTCGGTGACGTCGAGAACAATTGCTGTAACTCGCAGCGAAACACTCCGCTTCAGCTCTGAGTAGGAAGGATCTGTCAATGTACTGCTTTTTCCCCCCCAACTACTTCTATGCTTCGGGAGCACATGGGGACAATTCCAACTTTTTTGGAGGAGCGAACACATGGCAGCCAGCAGGGAGTCTTTCGGACTAACTAATGACCCGTTTCAGAATAGTTTAGTTGTCTTTTGTTTTGTTTTGGTTGGTTTCCTGTATGTTGTGTGTTGCTTTGAACCACCCTTTTAGTTGCAGTATTACAAAGAGATGAGCTAAATAACAGGATGTTTTTGTTTGTTTTTTATAAATCGTGTGTCCAGTTTTGTTTTTAAAGAAGGGTGCTTGTGAACACGTCTGCTGTGAAATCCAGACCTGGTTTAAAACTTCCCATTATTTAAGCAATCGTTTAAGTGACGATCTTAACATGAATGTTTACCACAAACGTGCTGCAAGAGGTGAGATGAATGAGTCTTTATGCAACCGACAGATAGCATTTTATATAGTGACAGACTTAGAAATACCTTTTCGTCATATGCTTGTTTTGGAGTCATTCTGTTCTGAGACGGGTCTCAAACCAATGAAACATTGGACCTAAATGTAAATAAGTGACGGCAGCCTTTTCAAAGTACAGCGTGAAAGGACTTGAAGTGTGTTTTTTAAGCAGCTGATTATCTGTCCTATATTCTGGGCCCTCCCTGCTTTAGACACCCACTTCTTGCACTCTAAAGGAAAGAAGTGAACCAAATGCGCCTCACTTGGGGAGCACTGACTTTTGAACCCCCCACCCCAGTTGGGTTTTTGGATTTTGGTCTAGCAGTATGAACATATAGTAAACAGCGCCCCCTGTACCTTCTACCTGTAACCCCTGCCTCTATCCTCCTTTTCACATCCAATAATTGATACCTTGTCTTTGTGTATTTAAAAGTCGAGCTCTCGGATTTGCAGCTGCGGAGAAGACGTAGGTGATCTTTCATGTGCTCACAATAAGGGTTGACAATCTAGTCTCTCCTCATTGCCCCCTTTTGTTAGAAAATTGAAAAACACAAACACTGGAATGTTGATGCTTTTTTAAAAAAAAATAAAGGTTAATTGTGACAATGTGTAATGTCTTCTCTTCACTACAACAGTACCGCATTCCTGAAATAAATGGGACTATTCAGAGCTCCTTGGAAATAATGCCTATTCACATCTATTTAACTTTTTCACATTTTGTCATGTTATAGCCCCAACCTTTAATGTATTACACTTGGATCTGATGTGCTAGACAAACAAAGCAAAACATAACTTAGAAATTAGAAGAAAATTATGTTTTTCGCATCTTTTTTTTTCACAAATGTGTGTAGAAGCATCTTTTCCTGCAGTTGAAGCTGCAAGTATTTTGTGGTATGTCTGCCATCTAGACATGAAATTGTCTATTCTTTCTTAAACAGAATGTCAATCAAATTGGATAAAGAGTGAACAATAATTTGCAGGTTTTAATTTGCAAGTTGATTTAACTTCTGGACTTTGACTAGGCCATTCTAACAAAATGGTGCTTTGATCTGAACCATTCCAATGTGCCATTCGTTGGCTGAACGTTTAGGATCGTTTTCCTGCTTGAAGGTGAACAGCTTTTCTTTCAGAATTGCCCTAGCTTGCAGCTCCTTCCATACATTTCCATGAATTATGATCAACTTTCCACTCACTTCTGGGGTGAAATGAAAAGCATCCCCACAGCAGGCTACTGCTACCAACATGCTACACTGTGGAGATGGTGTGAACAGAGATTCAGCCATATGAGATATTTTACGTAAAGGCCAAACATTTACCTTTTGATCTTTTCACACCATAGCCCCCTCCTCCCTATGTTTGCTGTGTTGTATACATGGTTTGTGACAAACTGCAAATGGGGCTGCTTCTAGTGGCAGAACAGGGGTTCTTAATGGAATTCTAATTCCATAGTTCTTGCCTCTATAGCTTAAAGGCCAGATTTGTGGAGTACACTAATTGTGTTGTTGACAGGTTCTCTCACCTGGGATGTGGGCCTATGCAGCTCCTCCAGAGTTACTATGGGCCTCTTGACTGGTTCTGTGATGTCCAGGTTGTCCGTTTAGGTGCACAACCATGTCTTGGTTGGTTTGCAGTTGCACCATACTTTTTCCATTTACATTGGAAACCAAAAACTGAGATGATAAAAGCTTGGGCTATTTTATAACCTTAGCCTCTAAAATGATCCCAACTCATCCTTGACCTGTCTGCTGAGTTCCTTGTGCTCCAACTAACCTCTTACCTACGAATGTGCTATTTCTAAAGACAGTTTTTGCACTCTGTTTTATTTAGGGGTATCACATTAAAGGATGTCACCTTTTCATGGTTTCAATTTTATTTGTAAGAAAATTGTAAAACCACATAATTTCCCTTTCACTTTACAATTGTGCATTCCAGTACTGGTCTGGCACATAAATTAGATTGACTTCGTGGCTGTGACAAGAAGTGAAGAAGCTCAAGAGGAGTGAATACTTTTGCAATTAAATTTTTAATTTTACATGATTTTAACACGTTTGTTTTTCTTCTCTTTTTGTGGTGTTGAGCCTGTTCAGTTGCATGAAATTATATAACTATATTAATAACTAATTCTATAACTTTATTGAATTTACTTTGCATAAAAACATATTTTTCGATTTAATTTGTCAGATATCTGGGATTTGTACAATTCTTACTTAACTATGTTTAAACCTCTAGGTTTCACTAAATTTGGATTTTCCCCTAAATCAGCCAGCTTTCAAGAAAAAAAATCCCAGGTCTTTGTGTAGAGTAATTTATAATTACGCATCATTACCAGTAGAGGGTACCAAATCATAACTTAGCCTTTTGTGATACAGAAGAAGAATTGGATCCATCTAGCATTAGAAAACCTAGCCAAAGTTTAGATGGTTAAACACCATACGCTAATGTAATGCTTCCATTTTAAAGTAGGCACGTTAAAAACAGAGTAGTTCATGTATTGTCTAGCTTAGCTACATATATAAAAACCATTATTTGCTCTAAGCTGATAGTTTAGGAGCGCAAAGTGAACTGCTATCCAGCTAGCCCTGCATAGCTAGCTCAATTGTCAGCTGTTTGTTTCTCTAAAAAAGTGCTTTCTGTCCCTTTAACACATGAGTGTTTCGCTGGTCGTCATCCGTCTGGAAATAGCCGACCAGTCTCCTTTCCCGGAAGGTTTTCAATACTCTGCTGGTGAGTGATCCTTTTCAAAACTTGCATTTTGAAAGTAGCTAAAGGCTAACTAGCAGTGACAGCACAATCATCTCTGTCCGCTGACAACCCGAGTGTTGTGTTATTTGCATAATCTCAGCACAAAAAGCCTTAACAGTTTGTTTCAACCTCACATGAGCTGTGATCTCTAGTTGAAGGGATGTCAGAGGAGGAGCTCCAGGATAAAACTCTTGGGTTAGCCAAACATGCTCTAGGTGGGAAGAGTGAGCTGGAGAGAGCAGCCATCCTGCACCAGCACATGGGCAGCAGAGCCATAGGGGACATGGTGATAGAAACCTATGAGCCCAATTCAGGTAAGCTTCTAAACATATAAAGGGTTTAGAACAATATAATCTCTTTGCTCGCATATTATGGCCACTGACAGATAAATGGGGTAACACTGATCATCTTTTCATGATGGTACCTGTTAGGACGTAGGATACATTAGGCAAGTCATTTTTATAACTAAATGTTTACATTGCAAAGTGCTTTTAATTATACTTCAATATATCACTGAAACAACTGACTACAAACACTAAAGCAGCAAACTTTGTGAAAACCAATGTGCCCTTCTCAAAACTTTTGGCCACGACTGTATGTATGTACGATTGAATTGAAATCACTTTTCTTTTATTAGTGCCTTGAGATGACATGTTGTGAATTGGCGCTATACAGATAAACTGAATTGAATAAACATCATGCCCATGGGCCATGGCCTTAGGTGTTTAACACCAAATAGTCTAAACCAATGCTTTTTAACCCTGGTCCTCAGTGTGCACTGTTCTTTATGTTTTAGATAGATCTCAGAGTCCTGCCACGGGTCCAGTTTTACCAATCCACACCACCCGCACCCGTTACAATGATTTTCGAACCCGACCAGTAGCCGAGGTTATCTCCCCATGAAATCCGGACCCGACCCGGTTGATTTAAAAGCCAAAACCCGCACATTGACACAATACACTGACTATATAATTGTATAAATGTATAATTACATATCCATCCATCCATTTTCTTCCACTTATCCGGGGTCGAATCGTGGGGGCAGCAGCTTAAAAAGAGAGACCCAGACTTCCCTCTCCTCAGCCACTTGGGCCAGCTCCTCGGAAGGAAGCCCAAGGCGTGCCCAGGCCAGTGGAGAAACATAGTACCTCCAACGTGTCCTGGGTCTTCCTCTAGGCGTCCTCCCCATGGGACGTGCCCAGAACACCTCACCAGTGAGTTGTCAAGGAGGCCTCCTAACCAGATGTACGAGCCACCTCAACTGACTCCCCTCAATGTGGAGGAGCAGCGGCTCTACTCTGAACCCCTCTCGGATGACCGAGCTTCTCACCCTATCTCTAAGGTAGAGCAGACACCATATGAACTCTTTATTTCTTTTCACCAGAGCTTGCGCTTAGTATATAGGTTACGTTCTGTTGTTCCTCATTTTGACTGGCTGGGTCAAAAAATCCCATCATAATCTGTTTTTACCTATCAATTTTTAAAATTAAAATACACATTCAGTAGTATTTATTTATTTAGTATTTTCATTTATTTAAATTCATATTCAATCTGAACAAGCTGAACAAAGAATCACCATTTTGCCATCACACATCGAGCAGATCAATATATATATTTATAAAAAAAAGAAGAAAAAAAGAAACACCCAAACATTTTACCTGCTGTGGCATGACTGCAGAGTTTCACATCTTCCTCCTGGTCCATGGAGAAGAATAGCACACCTGCTTGTGTGTAATGGAGGCTGGATCCATGCTCTGCTGCCACACTGCAGACCGAAATTACAAGCTCCACTTCTCTCTGAACGAGGGCTTTTCTTGTTGCTTCAGCGGGAGAAAATTTGCAGCTTGTGCCCCCTCTGCATCAGTGGGTAAGATGCACCGGTCGGTGTCTGGCGCCGTAATGCGCTCCAAAGGCTCCTTAACTCTCCAAGGTGCTGAAAGCTCTCGGATAACGAGATCCATTGGGTATGGTGTCCAGGTCTGAGATGATGATCAGAGCTCTCCTTGGAATCTTTTGATCTATTCAGTTACATAAACTCTTTGCGTAAAATTGAAAATGCCTGCGCGTCTGCACCAAGTGGTCAGGGGTGTGAGTAATAATCTGTCAAAATGACAGACGGCCTTCAGATTTTTCCCATCACAGTTAAAAAACAAAACAAAAAAACATTCAAAGACAGAAAATAAGGTGACCCCAGATTGCAGCAGTAGTGGCAATATTGTCTCACCTCATTATTCAAGGATGAGTTTAGAAAACATGAACGTGCTTACTTTTTTGCCTTTCAATTGTTGAAGCTCTTATGTTGAAATGTTTTACATAATTTTCTGGTATTTCTATTATTGTCAATGCATTTAAGTATTTTAGCACCATCAAATGACCTCAATGCTGCGTGTACAGAGAATGCTGTCATTTTTTATAAACGTTATTTTTCTAACTATGCAGCATCTTTAAAAACCAACAATTGAACTGCCTTTTTTAAGCTAAACAGTGCAATTTATGTTTAAGTCATCAGGTAGGTCTGAGTTAAAGGTAGGGTGGGTGATTCTGTAAAAGCTGTTAGATCAGGCTGTATTTTGAAAAAAAAAAGTCTTGTGGGTTCACGCAAGCACTAGCGCTGTGTAGCTTCGACAGACTACATGGCGCATTAACAGGTAAAAAAGTGTATGCTAATGTAGCTCTAGCTTCCCTTCCTGCTTACTGCTCCAAGCCAAGAACGTGCAGTACGTGCACAAAGAGCAACACTGCAAAAAGTGTTTAAGAAAAAAATCACTTACACCGCCTTTAATTTCTTTTGCTAAAAAAAAAGACAAACTGAAAACATAAAAAGTATGTATATGGGCGGGTATAGATAATGGATGGATGTTTCTTAAACACTGCTGTCCATGTTCCTGAAGGTTTGGTTTTTGGAATATTATGTCCAATAGAATCCTTTGCGTTCTTCCAATCTTCTCCTCTCCCAAATCTGTTTGTAAAGACACTTGACTTTCAAAGTCTGTTAGTGATGCGAGGTAATAGCTAAATAATGTTTTGTGTGTTTGTGTAGTGTAATTGTGTAAGGTTCAGAACTGATCACACTTTATGATTTTTAACAGACTGTGGTTGTTGCCTCTAATTGTGCATACTTGTTTTTCCTCATGAAGCAGGTGGTGAAGAAGGAAGCAGCGCTCTTCAGGATGCACAAACCGAATCCAAGGTTTCCCATGAAACTAGTGCCACCTCACAGACTGCTCCAGACTCGCCCTCTAAGCAGCTCCCGGAACAGATATCCTTTTTCAGTGGGAATCCGTCTGTGGAGATCGTCCATGGTATCATGCACCTGTACAAGACCAAGTGAGTCATGTGGATTCGGTTTAGACATGTTATGAGAACTATTATTGGGTATATTTAACAAGGTTCCAATGCAGTCTGGAAAAGTCCGGAATTTGATTGAAGTGTTTTACAGGTCAGGATACCTATGGGGTAAAAAAGGATTATAGAAAACTACTTTTATTTCCAGGCTTTAGTCAGTATCTCACCATCCAAATTTGCTCTCTCTTCTATCTTGCCTTATTATATCCTTATTCTATCCTGTCTTCCTTCCTTCTTTCCTTTTCTCACTCTCCCCCTTATGTTCTTCCCTCGTTCATCCTTTCCTCTCTTCTGTCCTTTTTCTCCCTTCCTCCCTTTTATCCTTCCTTGTCCTCCTTACCTCCTTCCTTGTGCCCTTCTCTTTTGTTCTTCTTTCCTTAGTTCCTTTCATGCTTCCTTCTTCCTTCCGTGTCTTCCCTTGTGTCCTTCCTTTCTGTCTGTCTGTGGGGTTTTCCAGGTTCCACATTTAAATCTACAGAAATGTCAGCCATAAATTCATGGAGACATTCCATATTTTATGTTTTAAATGGTCGTGAGGCCAGATCTTTCATATTCCTTAAATCTGGTGTTGACAGGGATGTTCTGCTGCTCTCTTCACTGCTAAACTCCACAGTGTAAAGAAAAGAACCTTTTGTGAATGTAAAACATCATTCAGTCTTTTTTAATTTCTTTATGTTAATATTACTGCAGTAAAATGACGTCACTGACTGAAGATGTGAGACGCAGCGCAATGGTGTGCATCCTCACCGTCCCGGCCACCATGACTAGCCACGACCTCATGAAGCTCCTGGCGCCGTTTAACGACGTCATGGAGCACATGAAGATCATACGGGACTCCACTCCCAACCAGTACATGGTTCTGATTAAATTCTCATCCCAGGTAAGTTCTGTCCACAATTGGTGGAGTTAAATTTGACGGATGGCCTAAAATTACTGTGATGGCATGTAGAATTTCCACTATTACATAATTCGTTTACAGGAGTACCTCTTTACTGTTTGACTATTCTCACTATATGAAACGTACTGGGATTTGTAGACATTTTGATTGTGTTGCACAAAGAAATTGTAAATCTTTTAAAGAAACAAATGGTTCTTTTTATTTCTTTTAGTCCAGATAACAGGAAAGAACCCTAACAAGATAACTTAAAAATCAGACACTAATCTAAAACTCCTTCAAGGAGGAAATTCGACATGGAGCATGGGCTGTGTCTACAAAGTGGTATCTACAAATTTGCAGCAAATGCAAACAAAACAATATGAAGTTCAAAATATGTATAAAACCACAGCCTCGAGGCTTTTTTGTACAAACATTATGACGCAAGTGAATTCCAGAGGATTCTTTAAACTATTTCTCTTGGAAATGTTTTGAGTTGTGCTTGCAAGTTTTTAAACCACTCTGTTTTGTTTTTTTGGATCGGGCGGATTTGGATCAGCTGTCTGATCTTGCCCTGATCTTCCAATGCCTGAGCCTGAGCCTCCTTTTATCATTTAACTCATTACAATAATGACAACAAAATATTACCAAATAACCTACTTTATGTCACCCCCTTCCCTGCATTGTGTTCCAGATACTGTTCATGAACTCACTGCTTAGTACTATTTCTTACCACAATATACATCTGGCCACATTTGTGGTGCATTTACACGATTTAGACCTTTTAGTACACCAGCCTTAATATGAAACTACTTAATAGTTAGCTAAGTTTAGTCTAATTATCACATTGTTATAAGCCAATGCTTCACTTGTGAGTCTCCTCCATCTCTACCAGCATCTCCACCTTGCCAGTTTGTTTCTGGTGGTGTATACCCTTTGAAAGCCCTAGTTTCAAACACACATGGGTGACCCTTTATTATACAGAGTATTATCACGCTAACATTTGTCACACTGCTCAACGTCAACGTCATGACTAACATATCTTTCTTCTTTCAACCTCAACTGTGAGCCCCCAGCCTCTTCCTCCACCTCCTTCTACATTTCTATCCGTCACCTGAAAAAATTAGATTAATATGACATATGCACAGTGGGACAATTTGGGATGCAACAACAATAGACGTTGATGGTACTGTTATAGTCTGAGGGAAAAAAAACTCTGTTACACATTTGTAATCTGAGGTTTTATTGTATTTTCCCCACCAACCTTCCTTCAATCTTCAATAAAGATTGAAAATAACAATGTATCTCTTTGGCATGAAGCTCTTTTTAAATCTAGTTGATGCTCTACAGTTATAGCAATAGTAATGCCACATTTTATTTTGCATGGCTTCGAATAAAACTCATGGCAAGAATGAACAATTACATAATATGAACATTTGAACTGAAATATATGTTTATCATAAAGTTGCATGATCAAATTATTTTAAAAATTAAAAGTAATACCACCACTAATAATAATAATAAGTGAAAGATGTCTGAGATGTCAGTGGTGTAGTTTGAAAAGGTGTTTTTTATTTTTTTGTTTGTAGGAGGGTAGTGAGTCTGAGTTTCTGATAGAGGAGTGAGAAGAGGTCAAAAGGGTCTGTCTCTACTGTGTTAAAACCTGTGTAGCAGATGTGACCCAGACAGAACAAACGGCCAGCATGTTAGAAACTTACAGGCAGATGAACACTGACTCCTGGCCAACTAGCAAAACACTGGTGTGGAGGTCTAGCTGCAGTTTACAACAAGATGGAGAGACAGCTGGGACGGCCAAACACATGTTAGCAATACACTTCAGAGCCAATCGATGAGCTTGTGGGCGGTCTAAAGAGAAACAGGCTTCATCTTAAGCGGCTTTTCTTTTTTTCAGCTTGGTGCTAGTACTTGACTTGGTAATATATCGGCAATATTTATTATTATTATATTTATTTATTTATTATTATATTTATATAATGTATTGAATTTTATGTTTATTAAGATAGAATTTTTGGAAAATCGAAAAAAAACAACTTTTAGCAATAAACCTCTTGGGTTTCCATAGTTCAAAGTGATGTCAGCCCGCCCAACGCCTACCATCTTGTCTTAGAAGCATGATTTACAGCATGTATTTATATGAACTTTGAATTCAGGTCAACTTCGAGAAGGGATGATTTAATTTTTTTAAAAGGTTTAGTGGCCACACCCCCCTTTATTTGACAGTGGATAGTACATAGAAGGGAGGTAGAAGTGGGGGAAGACATGCGGCAAAGGTCTACCAGGACGGAACTCGAACCCGGGACGACCGCGTTGAGGACTGAGGCCTCCGTACATTCAATTCAGTTTATTTATATAGCGCTGATTCACAACAGATGTAATATCAAGGCACTTTACAAGAAAGTCAATTCAATACAAACGCTCCAATTAGTTTAAAGGTTTAGCTAGTTTTCTATGTACGGAATCCCAGCAGATTGCATCGACTCATTGACTGGCCGTTCCGCCCCGTTGATGCAGACTCCAACCACAGCAATCCCTCATACTGAGCAAGCATGTAGCAACAGTGGAGAGGAAAAACTCCCCTTTAACAGAAAGAAACCTTCCGCAGATCCTGACTCAGTACAACCCTCCATCTGCCACGACTGTCTGGGGGTTCGAGAAGACGGAGCAGAAACACAGAACAAAATAACTGATGTAAGAGTACTTTCTATATTAAAGAAAGCTGATAACAGGACAAGGAGGATTATCAAAAATCTAATTTGTCATGAAAATTTTTTCGATTTTATTTTTATTTAATGTATAATGTCCGATAACATGGTCCATCTATTTTCTTCCACTTATCCGGGGTCGGGTCACGGGGGCAGCAGCTTAAGCAAGGACACCCAGACTTCCCTCTCCCCAGCCACTTGGGCCAGCTCCTCGGGAGGAACCCCAAGGCGCTCCCAGGCCAGCCGAGAAACGTAGTCCCTCCAGCGTGTCCTGGGCCTTTCCCTGGGCCTCCTCCCGGTGGGACGTGCCTGAAACACCTCATCAGGGAGGCGTCCAGGAGGCATCCTGACCAGATGCCCGAGCCACCTCAACTGACTCCTCTCGATGCAGAGGAGCAGCGGCTCGAGAAAACTCATTTCAGCCGCTTGTATCCGTGATCTCGTTCTTTCGGTCACCACCCAGAGTTCGTGACCATAGATGAGGGTAGGAACGTAGATCGACCGGTAAATTGATCTCTTCACCCGACAGACCGGTACACCGCCCGCATAACTGCAGACGCCCTACCAATCCGTCTATCAATCTCCCGCTCCATTTTTCCCTCATTCCTGAACAAGACCCCCAGATACTTAAACTCCTCCACTTGGGGATGGACCTCATCCCCGACCCGGAGAAGACACCCCACACTTTTCCAGCTCAAGACCATGGCCTCGGATTTGGAGGTGCTGATTCTCATTCCAGCCGCTTCACACTCTGCTTCGGACCGCTCCAGCGAATGCTGTAGATCACGTTCCGATGAAGCCAACAGGACCACTTCATCTGCAAAAACCAGAGACCCGATCCTGAGGCCACCGAAACGTATCCCCTCAACACCTTGGCTGCACCTAGAAAGCCTGTCCATAAAAGTTATGAACAGGATCGGTGACAAAGGGCAACCTTGGCGGAGTCCAACTCTCACTGGAAACAAGCCCGACTTACTGCCGGCAATGCGAACCAAACTCTGGCACCGGTATTACAGGGACCTAACTGCCCGTATCAAGGGGCCCGGCACCCCATACTCCCGGAGCACCCCCCACAGGGCTCCCCAAGGAACATGGTCGAACACCTTCTCCAAGTCCACAAAATGCATGTAGACCGGTTGGGCGAACTCCCACGCACCCTCCAGGACCCTGCAAAGGGTGTAGAGCTGGTCCAGTGTTCCACGGCCAAGACGAAAACCGCATTGTCCCTCCTGGATCCGAGGTTCGACTATCCATTGGACCCTCCTCTCCAGATCCCCTGAATAGACCTTTCCAGGGAGGCTCAGAAGTGTGATCCCCCTGTAGTTGGAACACACTCTGTGGTCCCCCTTTTTAAACAGGGGTACCACCAAAACGTCCCGCGTCGAGGGCAGCAGCACACCCTCCCCACTGTAAACAGTATTGGTGGCAGACCGCTGCCCCCCCGAGACGCCGGATGGTGGACCAGAATCGCTTCGAAGCCGTATGGAAGTCGTTTTCCATGCCCTCTCCAAACTCCTCCCACGCCTGAGTTATTTGCCTCCGCGACCATCCGGGCCGCACTCCGCTTGGCCTGCCGGTACCTATCAGCTGCTTCAGGGGTCCCACAGGCCAAAAAGACCCAATAGGACTCCTTCTTCAGCCTGACAGCATCCCTTACTGCCGGTGTCCACCAGCGGGTTCGGGGGTTGCCACTGCGACAGGCACCGACCACCTTGCGGCCACAGCTTCGGTCAGCCGCCTCGACAATGGAACATGGTCCACTCGGACTCAATATCCCCCGCCTCCCCCGGGACGTGTTCGAAGTTCTGCCGGAAGTGTGAGTTGAAGCTCCTTCTGACAGGAGACTCTGCCAGACGTTCCCAGCAGACCCTCACAACATGTTTGAGCCTTCCAGGTCTGTCCGGCGTCCTCCCCCACCATCGGTGCCGACTCACAACCAGGTAGTGGTCAGCTCAGCCCCCCTCCTCACCCAAGTTTCCAAAACCTGCGGCCGCAGATCAGATGAGACGACAACAAAGTCGATCATCAAGCTGCGGCCTAGGGTGTCCTGGTGCCAAGTGCACATTAGGACACCTTTATGCTTGAACATGGTGTTTGTTATGGACAATCCATGACTAGCACAGAAGTCCAACAACAAGACACCACTCGGGTTCAGATTGGGCGGGCCATTCCGCCCAACCACACCCCTCCAGGTCTCACAGTCATTGCCCACGTGAGCGTTGAAGTCCCCCAGCAGAACAAGGGAGTCCCCGGGAGGAGCACTCTCCAGCACCCCCTCCAAAGACTCCAAGAAGGGTGGGTAATCTGATCTGCCGTTTGACACTGAATCCATTTGTTTTGTTCATCATAGGGGTCTTTTGGGCTGCACTTTGTCTGATCCCTCACCTAGAACCAAATTGCCATGGGTGACCTTAACAGGAGCAAAAAGCCCCAGACAACATAGGTCCTAGAATCATTGGGACACACAAACCCCTCCACCACGACAAGGTGGCAGCCCAGGGAGGGGCTGATAACCACGATAACGAGGGCGATGACTAAAAATAAAACCTACAGGCCGACTCAGTTTCTTGCAAGTTTCTGTGTATTTCAAAAGTAGCATTGTCATGAAGAGGTTGCAGCAAAGTGTGGCGTGGGACCACTTTGACAAAAAAAAAAAAGTCTCTGTTCACTGCCAACGCTGCGAAGCTGTGTATAAGTAGCCTACTTAAACGCACTTCCAACCCTGGTTAGAAGCGGAGTATACTGCTCTTGGTGTCAACCGAGCATCAAGTTGGTGTTAGCAAGGAGGAGCCGAGATGAGCAGAGAAACTACTCACCAATTACTTTCTGAGGGCGGCTCCGCCACCACTGGATTGCACCCCTACAGACTGGTGGAAAATGAATTAAACAAGATTCCAGAGGCTTGCCAAGTTAGCACGGAGGTATGTGTATCACAGCGACGTCTGTCCCCTCACAGCAGGTGATCTCGGCGCTGCAGGTCAGATGCGAAACCAGCCTGGTGACCGTTAGTCTTTTGCTTCTGACCACAGCGCATGTTAACATGCTTATCTTTCTCAACAAAAATCAGTAGACTGGTGCTAAAGTTGTATATAAGTTAGTTTCTTTTGTTTTTGTCTTTTTTACTCCTTTAATGAGCCTAATTCATTGTTAGGTATGCTGATCTCTCTCATCCTCTTTCTCGACTCTTTTTGCCAAATGTAACACAAAACTATCAGACCTATAAGTATTATATTTTTTTTATTAAGTCATTGTTCAACATGACTTTACTTTTTTGGAGAAGAAAAAAAATATGAGCATCAGTTGTGTTAATGAGTACCGTCTTCTAGCTGTCGGCTTCGCTGCTTTATAGCGCATATTTTCTCTTTTGTGGCCACAGTGGCCTTTATTGAAAGTGGACAGGCTTACAGAAAGGGGAAAGAAGCAGGGGTAGAGACATTCGGCAAATGTCCCTGAGCCGGAATTGAACCCGGGACAACCGCATCGAGGACCAAGGCCTCTGAACATGGGGCGCCCGTCTTAACCCACTGCACCACGCGACGCCCCAGCGCATATTTTCTTTTTGCAACTACCGTGAATTAATTCCGTTTAACTGCCACAAGAGGTGTCCCACTTGTAATAAAGATCTCAATGAGGAAACACGCTATTTTTCTATTCTCACTGCATTTTAATATAGCCTATGAACACTGAATTTTAATATAAAAATATCAATGATTAATTGAAAATCAATTGTTAATTCTCCCAATGATTGATGAAGGCAGTTTAATCGAATGCCCATCCCTACCCCTAACCCCTCACATCTCATAAACGGGCCTGGCAGTTGCATGACCATGTCCGAGTGCATAGGTCCTTAGGTGCTGGTCATCGTTGCGGTCTGTCACTTGTGAGGCTCCACTCCTGGGTCTGTCACAAACTCTGCCAGTAGTTCTGTGTCTTGATGCAAGTCTGCTGATGACACTTTGAGACACACCAAGTTTACGTGCAACATCTGACTGCCTGCCACCGACCTGAAGGCGCACTATGGCCAGGTGGCGCTGCTCTTCCATTAAGTGACGTCGTGTGTTCATGGCTGTTTGAATGCTGAAGTTAGAATGAATTACTGACAATTCCAGCTTTTTAAACCCACAGAATGTTGAAATAGATCCCACATTGAAAAGGGTTGTCTTTAGTATTTTTTGGTGTTGGCCCCAAAATGTAAGGCACACTACACAGTGAGACCATTATGTGGAAAAGACAAAATGAGGTGTGTCTATCACCCCAATAGAATTGCCTCCATATCCCAAAAATCTCTGAAGTGAAACAAACACCATATGTATGACATCCACTGAGTCTCTCACGATATCCCTAACTTATTGTGAGTAGTGTATATCAATATTGAAAGATTTAATTATTTTACATATCGCCTAGCCCTACTTGACCTGTATCCATTTAATTTAGCATAACAGTGTTTCTGGTTAATAAAAACTGCCAGGGACAAGAACTGACTTTTGAACCCACCCATCCCAAAAAGTACAATGTGTATTTTATTACTTTTATTTTATGATTTTGTTTTTTGTGTATATACTAGTTCAATGATCTTGGACAAATCATTTTGCTGTTTATATAAATAAATTTGCTGTTTTATTGTGAAATAATTCATTGATCTCATTTGGTTTCAGTTTAACCTACTAAAAGGTTGGTATTGTTTTACCATTCATTGTGTATGTTGAACAGCCAATCAGGAGCACCTCTATCACTACAAATAATTCAGGATTGACTCTAACATTTTTGAACATACTGTCTGTTTTGTGTAACCCAGGCAGATGCAGACAGTTTTTACACGGCCTGTAACGGACGCCAGTTCAACTCCATTGAAGAAGCGGTGTGCCAGCTGGTCTATGTGGAGCGAGCAGAAGTTATAAAGTCTGAGGATGTAAGAATCCTTGATCTTCCTTCATTAGACTGCAGGAGTAGATCCATTAGGTCAAATCTTTCAAACCCTGTTATTTTGTCACACATTGTCCTTCTAATTTGGCCAGTTGAAGGTGGGTCCCTCAAAGTTATCTGATTCTGAGAACACATTCCCACAAGTCAAGTTACACAAAGGTCTGTTGATGACCTATCAGTTTTAAATGAGGTGTGTTTGGACAGAGAAACGGCTCAGACATGCAGAGCTTTCTGCTCAAAGGTGAAGGGCAGGTAAGATTTCTTCACTTCCGACCTCTAACCTTAATCACTAATGGACTCTTTGGAGCCATGTCGAAGGCTCACTTGGCTGAAGGGTGTAAACAAAATTTTTTGGATTTTCTTTTCTGTTAAATGTTCAGACAATTTAATTCTGTTCACGAACATGACTTAATAGATTGGCTGTAGTTTATATATTAATACTTCCACCCCACTATAGTGTATAAAAAATAATTTCTGCTAAAAATGTTTTAGCCTGCTTGTCATTGATTTTTTTGATACTCTGTCCTACCATTATTAACCATTGGATTTTAAAAGGAATTTGTAGTATGTATTGTTAAGGCTTTAGCTTTATTTTAAACAAAACAAGCCTTTAGTGGCATCTCAACAACGACCTTCCGCTTTGGATGGTTTCCGTTCTCTGCACACATTTAATTTCTTCAGATTTGTTTTCCCACGCCCTCCTTTCCCCTTTTCACTGCCAGGGAGCTAGCCTGCCAGTGATGGAGCTGACGGAACTTCCAAAGTGTACCGTGTGCCTGGAGAGAATGGATGAATCAGTTAACGGTGTCCTCACTACCCTCTGCAACCACAGCTTTCACAGCCAGTGTCTCCAGCGGTGGGAAGATGCCACGTAAGTTGGACACACACACTCACCCTTCTTTTCTGAAACATTGTTTAATATTGGTTAAGTCTCTTGATCTGAAAGCTGTAGTTTCACCTTCAAGAGACAAACTTATTTCTGTTCGTTAGTCAACCAAAGTTGATTACTGCCGGTCAACTGCATTTCTGCGATTCTCTGTTACACGTTCTACCTGATTCCTACTGTTCTGGATGTTTCTCCCAGCTTTGTGTCACATGTTTGTTCTGCTATACAGCTCTTTCAATGTATTCTTTTGTTTCACGAAGGACCTTTGACCTGAGCTGAGTGCACTCTGTGTTTTCTAGGTGTCCTGTGTGTCGATACTGTCAGACACCAGAGCCAGTTGAAGAGAACAAATGCTTTGAGTGTGGGGTGCAGGAGGTGACTGATAATTTTCTGATAACATCAGATCTTGTTTATTTAATTCCATTTTTAATTAGTCTACTCTTTCGGCAGAACCTGTGGATATGTTTGATCTGCGGGCACATCGGCTGTGGTCGCTACGTTAGTCGGCATGCCTACAAGCACTTTGAGGAAACGCAGCACACTTACGCCATGCAGCTCACAAATCACCGTGTGTGGGACTATGCAGGAGGTACAGCATTTTTGGGTTGTTTGTGTGGAAAAAAACAGGATGGCGAACGCAAAGAAGGAGATATACCGATAATAAGAAACCATTTATTTTGATGTTGCTATGATGAATTTTGTCCTCAAGGGGGCGGAAGAAACCCTAAAAAATGTCAGAGGGAACCATTATGTTTTAATGTGCTGTGAGTTGCATCACTACAGGAACTGTATGTGGTATACTGCAAACCAATCAGAACTTGGCAACAGTTCAGTGTGTTTTTCAGTTTTTCATTTGCTCCATCCAGTCCGTCATTATATGCATTGGACCAGATTAGAACCAAAGAATAACCCATTATATCACCAAACTGGTGCCAGTGCTTAAAAATGTCTAGTGCTAGAGCCAGTTCTCAACTGGTTCTTGAGAAGATCCCTGAGAGCCAAATCAGACCAATGTCATTATAAACGTCTCATCCAGTTTTATTCTGTGTTGTGTAGAATCCTCAGCACATGGAAACAATTTAACCACACAAATTTGATCATTTATTCCAACATCCCCAGAAGCAGATGCTCTAATATCCCCAGTTTAATTTAGTGAACTACTTTAAACAGGTGGCAGTGCTTCTAAGCACTTTACCATCGTGATCAGCTGATCTCTGATCCACACCAGCTGCTGGAATTTGACAGGGGTCAAACAGCTTTTAGAGCAAGATTTATTAAAAACCACCTGGCAGTTGTATAGAGGAGGTGTAAGATGTATCACTGCTGAATAAAAACAAATAAAAATTGAGTAAAAAAAACAAACAAAAGAAAACACCAGGTGATATTTACAGAGTTGGAATTTGTTTTAAAAATCAGCTGTACACGTTGGCACATTGACCTACTCAAACACCATGACAGGAAAGATCTGATACTATGTAAGCACAATGACCAAAATCAATTCAAATTCAAAAATACCTTATTGATACTAGAGGGAAATTAAGTGTTGTTGTAGCTCATACAAATAATTAATTCTTTAAGGAGTTATTGTAGATCACGATTGCTGTGGGTGGGAAGGATTTCCTGTAGCGGTCTATTTTGCAGCGAAACTGAAGAAGCCTTCGACTGAAGACACTCTGTTGTCGTAGGACAGTCTCATGAAGAGGATGCTCGGGGTTGTTCATAATTTTCTTTGACTTAATGAAGAATCCTTCTTTTCACGATCATCTCCAGAGGTTCCACATTTGTCCCCAGAATAGAACCAGCCTTCTTTATCAGTTGTTGAGCCTTTAAGTCCCTGGCTCTGATGCTGCTACCCCAGCAGATGATGGGTGAAGAGATTACACTCTCCACAACAGACTTCTAGAAGATCTGCAGCATCTTGCTGCAAACCTTGAAGGACCTAAGCTTCCTCAAGAAGTAAAGTCTGCTTTGTCCCTTTTTGTAGACTGCTTCACTGTTCAGTCTCCAGTCCAGTCTGTTGTCCAGGTGAACTCCAAGGTATTTATACTCCTCAACCACCTCCACTTCTTCTCCAATGATGGAAACAGTGTTTGACTTGCCTCTGTTTCTTCTGAAATCTACAATCATCTCCTTTGTTTTGTTCACATTCAAGGTAAGACGATTGTTTCCACACCATGTCACAAAGCGGTCCACCAGCTGTCAGTATTCAGCTGCTTGTCCATCTCTGATACACCCGACAATTACAGAGTCATTGGAGTATTTCTGCAGATGAGAGGTCTCTGGAAGTCTGAGGTGTACAGAGTGAAAAGGAATGGTAGCAGCATCTCCTTGGTTGAAGACAAACTTGTGGAAGCAGAAGAGTCCCTGACTGAGGTGAATGATTAAACATCCAAGGTGTGAAAAGAAAGCTGTGGGTCAGAGGAGAATGGGATGTCTGTTTTGGCTGGGGACAGGAGAGCACTAAAACCAGGGGAAATAGCAATAACATCTGTATTTTTACTTCATCTAACCCTGTGGCTTTTTATCCTTCACCAATATTCTTCAGAGCAAAGCAATCACTTAAGTAGCATGGTGGTGTGTGTTTCAGAGAGGGAGAGGGTAGACATCATGGAGCCACAGTTTACTCAACACAGAGTTTCCATAAATCATTACCTAAGACAGGGTTTCTCTTTAATTTCCATCTGGCACAAACACTGATCAGTTCTTACTATTTTAACCCCAAACAAAGCTAACCTGCTGGTTCACCTGTACACTGATATAAAGTTTATATTTTATTTTAATTGATTTACAGTTAACCATTTTAAAATGCTGGATATATTCATGTTTGTGTATAATTAACACCTTAAAAGTTACATATAATTTTCTAAACTTTGGTTTTTAGTTGTTTGTTGCTCGCTGCTCATATTGGTTAATTTTTTTATTAACAGAACAAAAAAGACAGAAAGTGAGCACCAATGTGGCATGTCCAGTCAAGTATTGATTTATTAAATGTGTGGTTGAAGATTTATGGTGTATAGTGCATCAGTCTCTGCATTGATGGGGAGGAAATAGAGACTGGAGTCCTACAGATACCTGGGGATGGTTCTAGACCAGAAACTGGAGTGGACCACCATCACAGACGCAGCATACACGAAGGGACAGAGTCACCATTTCTTCCTAAGGTCCTTCAATGTCTGAAGTGACATGGTGCAGATGTTCTACCACACGGTCATCGAAAGTGTGCTTCTGTATGCTGTTGTCTGCTGGAGAAGTAGCACTGCAGACAAGTTCTGTGCTGGGTCGGTAGCTGGACCTTGTAAGAATTGTGGTGGAGAGGCAGATGAGGAGGAAGCTGCCGGGGATTCTGGCTAATACTAAACACCCCTTTACTTGATGTCCTATCAAGTAAGGGACTGAAGGATTCAGGAGAACATTTGTCTCTGCAGCTAAGACTGTTCAACAGCGACATCCAACATGCTTCTTAATTTGTTTGTATTTGTTTTGTTTTAATCTAAAATAGTGTATTTCCCCTTATGGGGAAATAAATGTATCTGTCCGTCCAATTCAAAAGAGGAAGTCTGGAGAGCTAAAAAAAAAAACCACACAAAAAAACGCTACAATTCTGCGTACCTTCACATAAACATGATTTCTGGCTCAGTTCTGAACAGTATTGTTACTCTGATTCACTTTTTGTGCCAGTGCTCCCATTTCTTCCAACAATGACAGTGAATGGAAGTGGCTGAAAGTCTCACTTTTCTTTTGTACTTACAAAAATGTAGCTGCATGAGGGTAATGTAGCTGCTGTATTCAACCTTGGGCTGTTTCTTGCTTTGAAGCCAAGGTTTAATTAAAACTCCGGGGTGAAAATGCATGCCAACAGAGAGGCTGTTTTTTAATCTGTCCCTTTCACTCATTTACTTTACAAATCTCACCCACTTTTCCTGCAAAAGAGTGGTCTTTCTTTCATTTTCTATGTTGAAAGTTTGTGGCCACATATCTGTTTGAAATAACACAAATTAACAGTGTTACTCTGCATGTTCGATTACTTTGCCTCCTACCACAAACTGCTTGGAGAGGTGCACTGTGGCGTCCGTAGAAAGCCGTTTGACCTTGTTTATCCCTCTGTAGACATGCTCGGTTTCATGTTCCCCTCCAGTTTTCACTTTCAGCTGAGATTATGCTGCTTGAGTCCAGGAACCACATCGCTCCGAAGTATCTTGTTTCACTTTTTTTTTTTTTTTTTACGATTATCTGTGAAATGTCCACCAGCCTCTGGGGAAAATATCAGGTTTATTAGCTGGTATCGTCTGTTCTTTGGCTTTTAATAGTTTATCTGTTTAGTCCTGGGTAATCCTGAGTTATGTTTTTTTTTCTTTGCAAAATTGGAGATGGCACAGTTGGTATCCTTGCCTTATTACTCTACAGAGTCCACTTTTGCCAGTAAAAAATCAAGCACTTAATCTATAACATTTGACAAGGTTGGAGCATACAGAGATGATCTTTGGTCAGGGTTGGACTGGGACCAAAAAGTGGCCCTGGCATTTTTATGCATGGCGGCCCACCATAATCATTTCCCAAAAATGCAGCGCACAGCAGCATTCAAGAGGATATATGTGTGCGTTGGACAGGAGGGCTGAAAGATTTCATTGGATTAGCCCAATGTCCTTTGAGAAAGCAGCCAATGGGCCGCCGCTGTCAATATTTTAATTCATAATATGGTTCTATTGAATTTATTACAGAGCCCGGTATCCCTGACCACAACTACCAACAGTCACAGCCCTTCAACTCCGGGATATTATGTTGTCACGGGTATTCAGTTATTTAGGTCATATCACATTCGATGTAAAAACGTTTTCTACTTTGTTTTGGATATGTCTCAAAATGTAGCCTAGCCAGCCCCAGGCTAACGTTACTAGCATGTATGTCTCCTCTTGCTCATCTTGCGGTGCAGCAACACCTGCTGGGGTGGTGACCCGGCAGTTTTGAACATTTAGCAGCTTCCATCTCCAGAGACTTCAGCTTTTTTAGTCAGAGTTTTCCAGCGCCACCTCGGTGTTTCTTACCCTTCTCCATTTTCAGCTCAGCAGCAGCCCGTCCCGCCACTCTGGCCCATGCCATGAGGTCCTGCCCACCCTGGTTTGTGTTGTGATTAACAGCACTGTCAGGGCTTTCTGAACCTGTCAGCCCATGATTGATTGACAATGACAACCATAGACCAATAATATGTGTCGATGCTGACAACACACTGCTAGCCCTCTGTAGCCAATTGGCCGGCCCAATTGGAGGGAATTTAGGAGAGGGAGAAAAAAAAACATAGCAGACCGGACTGGTCCACATTGGGTAAACGGCCCACCGGGACATGCCCAGTATGCCAGATGGCCAGTCCACCCCTGTCTTTGGTCATTTAATCTCTCTAGATTGTCCAGAGTCCTGGGTTCTCTCTGATGCCGTTCTCCCCCCTAGTTTTCTATAGCACTTAGGCCTGGGGACTGAGATGGCCCTGAAAGAAGGCTGGTTTTGTTTCTTTTGAATCATTTCTGTGTTGATTTGGCCAAATACAATGGGTTATTATCCAGTTGAAAGATACAATGACCTAGTTCTGGTTTACTAACAAGGTCCACCATATACACTCTTGGGATTTTCAAGAGTTTGTGATAGCATTAACTCTTAACAAGATTCCAGAGCATTTAGATAGAAAACAGGACCACAGCATCATAGTTGTTCCATCGTACTTATCAGTGGGTCTGTGGTGGTGTTTTACATATTCATCTTTCGTTCATGCCAAACCCACCTGAAGTGTTTGTTGCTGAAAAGCTCATTCTTAGCCTCATCTGACCAAAGCTGACAGTTCCAGTTGAGGTCTCAGTAGAGTTTAGCAAACTCGACATGTTTACATTTGTGATGGTAGGATAGAAAAAGCTTAATCCATGCATTGCTCTACTTGGCATGTACGCAGCTTTTAATGGTTGTTGTTGGGTTTTTTTTTTACCTCCCCTGGGATCCTGCCCACTTTGTGTGCTGGTGAGATAGCTGTGGATCCTAGTGGCCAGTGTCTCAATTAAAAAGGCCTTTATGTCATGTCATTTCCATACCTCAAAGATACCGGGGTGTGATGAGGTCCTTAAAGTCAATAAAGTGCTAATTTCTGATCAACGTAGATTTTGAATGCCTAAAACAAAACATTTTTTCATTTCTTTCACTATCCTTTAAATATTGTTGTGTAACTCTTGTAATGCAGATAACTATGTGCACCGACTGGTGGCCAGTAAGACTGATGGGAAGATGGTGCAGTTTGAGTGTGAAGGAGACACCTGCCAAGATGAGAAAATAGATGCCCTCCAGTTAGAGGTATGCAATGTTTTAAATGAGCTTTGGTTCCCCTACATGGGCCCAGAAGGTTCCTCAACAAGTTTTCCCCATCTGTAGTACTCGTACCTACTGACCAGTCAGCTTGAGTCTCAGAGGATTTACTGGGAGAACAAGATTGTTCATCTGGAGAAAGAGACAGCCGAAGAGGTACATAAACAAACGCTGGCCTCGTGCCTTTTACCGGTCCAGCTTCTGAGTTCTGGATCCTAACTGTTCTTTTCTGTCTTTCTGTACTCAGATCAACAACATGAAAGCCAAGTTTAAGGAGACCCTGGAGCGCTGTGATAACCTGGAACAGAGATTAGGAGAAATAAGCAAAGAAAAGCAGAGCTTAGAGAAGAAGTATGTTTTATTTTATTTATTGTCGGGGGGGTTTCCATGTGGGCTCGTGTATCTAGTTGCTGTGGTTTGTGATCCTTCTGCTGCTGTGTTGTTGGTATCTGCTCTGCTTTTTTATTCTGTGAACTGCAAAGTAAGGGTAAAAGGTAGCTAATGCACAAATGTACAAAATGGTGAAAGTACACACGCACGCACACACATCTGTTTAGTAGAATTACCAACAGTCTTTACTGTGAAACTAAAGTAATCAAGTACCAATTCCAAAGAAATGGCAGCATCTTGTTTAACCTGATTGTCATTTCACTGTATTGCATATGTACAATGATGTGTTGTGGTCAGACTTGCGCTTGTCACATTATTTTCCTGCCACAAAAATTTGAAAGACCTACTGTTACATATAGTGTTAAAGGAAAACAGTTATTTTCCCCCAGCCATTACCTATTGGACTGTTTCAGGTGCATTCAGCTCAACAGTCGAGTGGTGAAGCAGAGCCAGGAGCTGAAGGAGGAGCAGGAGATGAACCGCTGTCTGAGAGCCAATCAGACACAGCTGCAAGCCCAGCTGGCAGAGGAGGAGCGCAAAGAAAAAGAGAGCTGTAAGTCATGGAACTTCCTCCACATTTTCCTTAGTAATGTCTGTCCACTAGTATTTTTTCAGTTTCCATGGTAGCCAACTGTTGGATAGTATCCACAGCTTCTGTCTCTGCACATTCACTGCAACAGATCCAGATTTTGCAGCTGACCCAATGCTTTATGATCTGGATGGAAGAATATTAACTGCTAGTACTTCCTGGTGGATTCACACTTGTTGCCATAGAGCTACCCCCTCCCCCCCCCAAAAAACAAACAAACAAAAACCAACAGAAGTCTCTTACTTCCTACAGTAAATATTCTATCCCATTATTTATGGGATGAACATTAGCACGAGAAAGCAGTGGCAGCCTCCTTCCCAAAGCACAACGCATTCTGTGTGTTCTCGCTCTGCCAGCTCAGCCTCCCTGTTGTTTATTTACAGTGGTGTGAAAAAGTATTTGCCCCTTTCCTCTTTTCTTTTGAGGATCTTTTGGTCTACTTCACTTGGACCGACAGATCTTATTTAAGTGATTTCTTGATTGAGAACAGGCATGGCAGTAATCAGGTTGGAGGGCGGCTAGAGAAATTGAACTCTGGTGTGATGAACAATTGTTAGGTTATTCTTTAACAGGGGGATTAATGCCAATCACTCTGTTACACAGGGTCATTTATGTTTGGAGGTTTTTTTCTCCTTTAATTAAACCCTTTATTTAGAAACTCCATTTTTTGTTTACTTGTGTTATCTTTGACTAATATTTAAATTTGTTTGATTATCTGAAACATTTAAGTGTGACAGTCATCCAGAAAGATATGAAATCAGGAATGGGGCAAATACGTTTTAACACCACTGTAGATTCAGAAAGCAGAGTTCCTGGCACTTCGCCTGCTTCCAAGGTGCATGGGTTTCGAGATAAATATAAACATGTACCATCTCCAGCATCAATTGGCATGTTCAGTGAACAGCTGAAACCTTAATGCAGGTAACGATTCCAATTTTGACTGTTACACATTGTAGGCTACATGGGTTTTACAGCAGCTCCAACCCACCTCCAAGTGGTTTGAAACAGCTGCAGTATGTCTGGTGTGCTGATATGAGTTGCTATGACCTGTTGTTGACAGATATTATAATATCCATACTCTGCCTTTCCAGCCTTGTCTGAGTGAAAGTTGGTTATGGAGCCATTCATGTTGCATGTATGATTTCGAAAAAAAAAACACAGAAGACAGTCTGTTAATTACATTTATTAATTGTGTATTAAAAGTATTCATTTCTAATGAATGAGGTGATACTGTAAAGAATTTTCTCCACAACAATGTGAGAGATGGATGAGATCAGATTGAAAATAACTACCTGCACATTACTGCTGCTAAAAGTTGGTCTTGTAGTTTATTTTTCCATGATGCCCCTGCGATCGGTTAATTTTCAGATTTCCCCTCTGTGTGGAATGAATGGTGGGCTGCGGAGAGCTGTATGCTAAAAGAAATGACTGCTAGTAAATATTTGAACAGGTTTACATAATCAAATAAGTTCTTTCTCTTTGTTAGCTTGTTGTTCCTGATCAGCTGCTCCTTTACCAGGTTACCAATTCTATATCCATGTGGTGATGAGTGGAACTAAACGGAGAACACTTTAGGAGTGAGATGTAGCTGTAGAATGATTTGTTGTCAGACTGACAGAATATGGAAATAGACGCCCAGCCATTGGGGGCTGCTGTCAGAGAACTTCCTTTTTACATTGTTACATTTGCAAATGAGAAGCGAATTACCGCAACACACCAAGCCACTACTATAACTGAGTGTGATGACTGCTTGCAAGCAGGTGAAGAGAAGAGGAGGAATTAGTAGGAAAATCTTTTGATCTAATAATTAGGCCTTTATAAGCTAAATTTCCTCTTTCGTGCAAGAACAAATGGCTTGAGGTGCATTAAATATAACACTAATCTTGTGTAATAGCATTGCTTCCTAGTATCTCCTTCATCAGCCATGGAATGTTTTCATCAGGACTGTGCCTGAGGGCAGTCTACATATTAGGCTGTGGGCCTGAGTGAACATACCTGTGTTTTTCCTTCAATCTCTAGTTTTATTACGGGGACAGTTCAGTCGAAGATCCCTCTGTACACATCCACACTCTGTGTGACAAAAACATAGAATGTGGGCCATCTCGTTTAGACTTGATGGTCCTCGTATAACTGCTGCAACTTGTCTGTAAATAACCGCCTCATAATCTTTCTGTTGTTGTGCCTGAGTTGACAGAGGTCTTTCTTTAAAAGTCAGCCAAGCATTTCATGCCGCTCATAATTCCTGGATTCTTATCTTTGAGGTATTCATTCCATATCAGCAGATTCCTTACGTTACTCAGGTCAGGTTTTCGTGGAAGAGCTTCAAAAGTATTTTGTTTTTCTTCCAACACATAAAGAATGAAGATCCCCCATGTCTTACTAAGTGGCAACGGCACCAAGGTGTCAATTTCTCTGATAATTCTGCCATGAGAGCTTTTAAAGCATAACAACACAACCAAAGATGGCTAGCTCGACTGAAAAACAGATCTTTTTTCAGTAGCATCTGATTTTAGTGCCAGAACGTGAGGATTCGCATCTCTACAACTGTAGCTATCATGGGATGTTCTGCCTTCGATAGGCGAGAACTGACAAAAGTCCTAGAATAGAAAGCTGGCTAACCAGTAGGAGCTACAGGAAAGGATTATTAAGAAAACTGGGGAGCAAGGTTCTAGCTCTACCCTGGAACAGTAGTTTACAAGCATTCATTCATTAAAACCCTTTTTGTTTTTGGGACTCATTGATTAATGACTTTGACTTTACAGCAATACCTCATACTGAGCATGCATGTAACGACAGTGGAGAGGAAAAACTGGTCTTTTAACAGTAAAAGAACCTCCATCTGCCACGACCGACTGGAGGTTTGAGAAGACAGAGCAGATGCACAAAAAAAAACAGAAGAACTGATGTAGGAGTACTTTCTATGTTAAATAAATTAGAAAGTTAGTAACAGGAACAACAACCCTAGCAACAACTTTGCACTTACCTCTACTCCTCAGCAACCCATAAAACTTTTTTTTTATTTTTTATTAAGTTTGTGTGTCATAATGCAAATGTTTTTTTGTTTGTTTTTAAATGCATTTTGTTTACTTTACATGGAAATCTTTGGTAAACCTGTGGGACACAAAATGCACCAAATTTAGAGAATCATCCTTTTCTTGGAGAAGGAGCAATGAATAATTTCTGGACAGTTAGCATAAGTGTTGTGACACAGCTCAGATCTATCATCTGAAATTGGCTAGCTTTACTTTTTTCTGGTTTATTACATAGAACAACAAGTAAGATAGTGTTTCATCGTGGAAGTTTTAACTTGATTTCCTTGCATGTACAGAAATGGATGTTGGCTATACTGACTGCTAACATTCCTGTAAGGTGTTACTTATTGTTTTAAAACTGACAACATGGGTGACGGTAACCATGTGAGGACTGACATAAAATACTGACTACAAGCTGCTGACGTAGGTTTCTGTTACAATAACATTTCTTTATTCTAGTTGGCCAGAACACACTCTTAACACCTTATATTAACCAGAGAGTGTGTTGATTCTAATATGAAAATGTGAGGGTCAATGCTAACATTTCCTTCCTTGATCTGAAAGTGTAGGCTGTCAACTTCTTCATTTTAGGCGCTGCTTATCAAACCAGGAAGGAACTACATCACGCTTGAGCTGCATCACAACAGTGTATAGAACAGTGTATAGAAATGTTACATGAAGTTATTTTTAAAATGAAAACTAAGCATTCATCAGCTTTTCTGATCATTTGAATGTTTAGACTGGTTTGGAGACAGTGTGTGATGTTAAACCAGTAATTCAACGTTTTTTTTCCTTTCTCTTATCCCTTACTATTTTGCTTTAGATGTTGAAGCTATTTGTAGAACAGGAAGAAATATTTCACCAAAAACAGCTGTAGAATGAAGGTGCTGCTAGTCAAATTAATTTATTTGGTTAGATTAGCTGATCTAATTGTGTCAAATATTATTTGAGGAAGTACAGTCATAGTATTCCAATTTTCTGGCAAGCCCCCATGTCTGTAATAATTTTTTTTTTTTTTATTGTTCTGATGTAATGTTCTAATAATAAATATTGTTTTAGCTGTAGGCGAAATATCATAACAAGATATAATGACTGATTTGACTGGAAAGGACTGTGAGATATTATCTTCAGCTTTAACTTCAAAGAAACACTCCAACTCCGATCTGTTACCACCTCTGTTGACTTAAGAGAGGTGATAGTGATGGTAAGCTTCCATGTAACCCCACCACCTTCCAGCTTAGTCCTTACTATGATGACACAGAATTGGTCAATTCGGCAAAAAGGGATGCTCCGTATCCTCTTCTACTTCTCAGCATCCTCCTCTTCTGTGCTTAGCCAAACAGTCATTCCACCCTCCTCTGACCCACAGCTTTCCTGTCACACCTCGGATGTCACACCTCGGATGTTTAACCTTCCACCTCATTCAGGGACTTTTCTGCTTCCACAAGTTTGTCTTCAACTAAGCCAGGAGATGCTGCTGCTCCCTTTGCCTGCCCCTCCCACTTGTCCGTCTCTAGAAGTCAGGTGAATAGGCAGCTGGAGAGACTGAACCTGAACAAGGCTGCAGGTCCAGATAGTGTCAGTCCCAGAGTCCTAAAGGTCTGTACAGAGCAGCTCTGTGGGATTCTTCAACCTTAGCCTGACCCCAGAGAAGGTTCCAGTTGTTGTGTCACAGATAGTCAGGATTTGGCTATGATTAAATATGAATAATTGCCTATGGCAATTATTAATAAGATAAATAATTTTATGTAAAATTTACCAAGTTTGGGGGCACCATCCTGGTGGATTCCAGGAAAATGTATATGTATATATATATATATATATATATATATATATATATATATATATATATATATATATATATATATATATATATATATATATATATATATATATATATATAGCCAAATCGTTCAGTCTCAGTTTATGTTTATGATTACCAGCCTGAAAAGGTTGAGATAATTAAACAAATGAAGGAATAAGTTCTTATGCTGTGGACATTAATTGTACGCATCACTCCAAGTAATCCCAGAAGTTCTCTTTAAGTTAATGTGACTTTAATTAGAAAATAGAAAATCTCATCTATTCTAAAGCATGCAAAAACTGCTACAGATCTTAGACAACAATAATAGGTGAACTTTAAATACAATTAACAAGAAATGAATCAGCGAGAACAGCTGAGGGGGGCCCTCACTTCAGGGGGCTCAAATCACAGATAGCCTAGGAAACAAAGTCATAAATCTCAATTCTGTGCCAAGATGGAGGAGGGGCACATGTAGTGTAAGGAGACAAAGGGCCATAAACTAGCTTTGGCTAAAATGGAAAGAGCACATGGGCTGAAGCGTCCATGTGGAGGGCCTCTGCTTTACCAACAGACCAAAGACAATAGAGTTAACCTCCCAGTCAGTTAGGTAGATTACAGGCATGTCTGGAAGACATAAAAACATGGATGAATCTAAACTTTTTGCTTTTGCTTTTGCTTGGTGTCAAGTCGGCGCAGGATATACCGTATATAGACATCGCAGACCTACCTATGCTGCAGGAAGCCCGCCCCGCTCCTCTCCCCCTCATATTCAGTCGAGCGCCGCCATTACTGAATTCTAGTGATGGGAATTCCAGCTCTTTTTGGAGAGCCAGTTCTTTTGGCTTGGCTCACCATAAAGAGCCGGCTCTTTCGGCTCCTCAGATTTTCTGTTGCTTAAAGTGTATTTATTACCAAAATGAATGAAAAACAATGTGTACCAAATGTACCAAAACAAGCAGGGGGAATGAAAAAAATAAAAAAACGGCTCCCAATGACGAGCCGACTCCAATCGTTCACTTCAAAGAGTTAGCTCTTAGAGCCGGTTCGTTCGCGACCGACACATCACCGATTGGAAGTACGAACTCCACCGTGAAAGATGCAGAAAGTTTCTTCCCGCAATGATGCATGAAGAAGACATACTCGTGTCAGCCTTTTATTTTAATCAGCTAAATCAGCTAAAACCATTTCTACCAGAAACGTAGTGCACACGTGAGTTGCTCTGTTGTTGACTGCCAGAATCAACATGGAAATATTTTTTCTATTTTTTTACGCCGGAATCCTTTACGAATTTGGGACAATATCAGGCGAAGTTGGCATCGAAGCTCCGTTTGGAAAAAGGGTCCATTCCAACAATCAGAGGCTTGCCTGCAATTGAAACGGTAAGGCTGTGTTTTTATTGCTCTGCTGTGTGTAACAAACAGCAGCTAACTGCTAATGCGGCTATTGTATGCTAGCGGGAGTAGAAGATATTGTTAGATATGCTGAAGCGTTACCTGAGGTGTCAACCCCCCTCGTTCCTGCCATCAATCAACGCGCCCTTCATTTGCATTATTACAATGACTGTCCACGACAGCCAAAGTATCGCATTAGATCTCGCGAGACAATAATGCCTTCAGAAATAAGGGTCAGAGGAGCTCTGTGTTGATTTTTTTCGCTTTTTTTAAACTTTTTTTTTTTAGAAGGGCCTGAAAGACTATAATAGAGTGTGGGTATCCAAGATAATACTAGGTTATGACTCCTTTAAATTACAATTATTACTGTATTAATCCATTCATAGCAGCACACATGAGGCACTTTCATCCACACGCATTCAACACGCATACAGTGCACAGAAAGCACTTTTCATACAGTGAATTTAATAGTTGACACATTATTATACACTATATATACAGTCAATGTTACACACATGTAAACATATTACAGATTAGACTAGGCTAATAAACATCCTCCACTCGGCTTTACATAAATTTTGACAGCAATCTTTCTCGAAACTTTTTTTTATCCAATTGTCTTGGATATCACGTTGTGATAATTCAGTTTAAATTGCTGTATTTCGTTCTACTGTAATTATACTAACACTACATCTTAATAATTATTTTAAGTTATGAATTCTTACTTTATGAGGGCCATCACCTCTGCTTCTTAGATATTTTGGTTTCATCTGACCATATGACATTCTCCCAATCCTCTTCTGGATCAGCCAAATACTCTCTAGCAAACTTCAAATAGGCTTGGATATGTGCTGGCTTAAGCAGGGCGACACGTCTGGCACTGCAGGATTTGAGTCCCTGTGTATTACTGATGGTAGCCTTTGTTACTTTGGTCCCAGCTCTCTGCAGGCCTTTTACTAGGTTCCCACGTGTGGTTCTGGGATTTTTGCTCACCGTTCTTGTAATCATTTTGACCTTAAGTGGTCATTGTGTGGATCCCCAGATTGAGGGAGATTATCATTGGTCTTGTATGCCTTCCATTTTCTAATAATTGCTCTCACAGTTGATTTCTTCACATCAAGCTGCTCACCTATTGCAGATTCAGTCTTCCCAGCCTGGTGCAGCCGTTCTACAATGTTGTTTCTGGTGTCCTTTGACAGCTCTTTGGTATTGGCCATAGTGGAGTTTGGAGTGTGACTGTTTGAGGCTGAGGTTTAATACTGATAACAAGTTCAAACAGGTGCCATTAATACAGGTAACAGTGGAGGAGCCTCTTACAGAAGAAGTTACAGGTCTGTGAGAGCCAGAAATCTTGCTTGTTTGTAGATGACCAAATACTTATTTTCCACTATAATTTGCAAATAAATTCTTTAAAGGAGCATGGGGCAGAATGAAGAAACAAAACTCACGAGCGACGCGGCCGGCGCTGCGAGTAACTGCAGCCAGCCGCACGGGAGCGTGCACAAACACTTCAGAAAAAAAACATAACTCTTCACAGTGACATACTTCTTTTTCTTAGTGGCACTTTTTAGTGGGCTGTGAGTTGTCCTTGGTCGTTTCCCAGTTGCAGAAGAATCCATTCTCACAATTGAATCAATGGAGGTCTGCGACCATTTTTCTTCCTCTTTTAAAGCTGTCTAGAACGTTGCGTTCTAGACAGCAGTGTCAACTGACGTCACACTCGTAAGACAGCGCGGGACATTCGGGCCCTGAACTGCAGCACAGCCAGTTTAAGAAAATGGAACGATACGTGGGTGGGCTCATTCTTTTTGGTTTATAACGCTTCATCACACAACAGCATTAAAAAACTGGACATGGATGTTTACTTTATTTACAAATCCTGCCCCATGTTCCTTTAAAAATCCAACCATTTGATTTTCTGGATTTTTCTTTTCTTGTCTCATAGTTGAGGTATACCTATGATGGACATTTCAGACCTCTCTCATCTTTTTAAGTAGGAGAACTTGCACAATTGGTGGCTGACTAAATACTTTTTTGCCCCACTGTATGTCTATGTTCTTCTTTACTTTGTTTTATATCTGTTCTTCCATCACTTCATCACATTTTAGGCTACATTATAAGTGTCCGGTGTGAACATCTGCTGCTGTAAGACTCTTTCCAAATGACTGAATATTACATTAGCATGTAAAATGCAAATTCATAACACTTTGAGTATATTGGCAACAATTATTGTACTCTAAGCAGTTATTTGCAAAGTGAATATTGCACACATTGCGATGACAATATATTAATGATATATTGTGTAGCCCTACTAGCCGATCATGGTCACCAGCCAGTATCTCTGTGCTTCTCTGCTAATGAATAAATGGTGCTTTGTAAAGTTTAAATACAAAAGTCTGCTTGTTATTAATATTTAATTTGTAAACAGAAATGTTTTACCTTTATTTAAATCTGCCCTAGGTGACCGAAAGGACGTGGTCATTACCGAGCTGCAGGAGCAGCTGAGAGACGTGATGTTTTACCTGGAGACGCAGCAGAAGATCGAACAGCTGTCTTCTGAAGCTCGCAGTGAAATCCAAGAGGGGCACATAAACATCCCGGCCAGCCAGACAGACGGTGCTCTGGGTTCAGATGGAGCGGGCCCCTCCTCAGGTCGAGGCAGAAGAGGCCGGGGCAGGAAGAGGAAGTAGGACAGGAGCTCAAATCTGCTGGAACATGTTCAAAACCATGACTGCAAGTCAGCATAATGACCCTTCACTGCTGAGCTTTGTAGGTGTTAAATTGCTGCTCCTGAGGAGGACACTTGGACAGAACAGCAGCAATATCAATATTTTCAGCTAAATGCTCACCTTTAACATAGGTTTCAAAAGGAAAAGTGGAGCATTTTGCAGATTTTGAGATGACGACTTTCCCTGTAGTAAGGCTACTTTTTTTTTTTTTAAAGGGCGTTTATCTGATTAAATGTTTGCAGTTCTATATTATATACTACAAGTTTTTTGTATGAAAGCCTGATATAATTCTTTAAAATCTGAGAATGCATATTTCCTTTGAAGCGTGAAATAAGGTCGGTAATATGTGCAGTGCAGAAGAAAGATCAGATTTAATTTTTTTGAATCAAAAGTTTTGATTTTGTTTGTCTTATTTTTTTTCTCAGTCCGAGATAACAATCTTCAGGAACGTAGAAAAATTTAGACCAGTAAGCAGAGCAGTAATATTCATAAATTTTTAGTTATCAGTAATCAATTGTGAAGAGCTGAGCTGACGGGACTTTCTGGTCACTTCACTGCCCGATTGAGATCATTTTACCTCACAGTGTTTGTTTTTTATTTTTAGATCAAAGTCTCAGCATAATCTGTTGTAAATAAAAAAAACTAACAAACCGTAAAGGTTTAAATTACTTTTCTCTTTTTTTTCTGCTCAATTAGCACTACAGCCTGTTAGTTTTTCATAAAGACAAATTCCCTACAGTTTGGATTTAAATATGACATTGCAGTGGGAAAACTATAAGGAAGTAATACCAGTAAATAGATGGAAACATTAACAGGAAAAAAATGCATTTTCTTTTGCATTTACTGTACAAAGAACACTTAAATTATTATGTATAATATGAAGCATTACTTTGGTTTTCAGTTTGATTTAAAATACAAAAGAATTTTTAATTTGTTTTTACTTTTTTGTCTTTTTTGTCTAGCAAAAGGCAAAAAAAAAGATTTTAAGTGACATTTTCTGTTTTACAAATATCCTGCCTATCCTTCAGCTTCATAGCTGCCGCTCTCATGAGGCAAAGTACGATTCATTGACCTTTATCTACCCTTTCCTGCAGAAAGTATCTCTCTTTAGGGGGGATTGCTGGCACAGCTTTAACCTACTATTAATGAGAAAAGGATCACAAATGACACCCTTGCTGGATGGTGAAAATGATGCACTTTCTTACAGATTTCTTCTGTTTGTGCTTTTCGCCTCCCTTGATGCTTATATATATGAAATGTTTAATACATGTCTCAAATGATATGTGAGAAAAGCTACCCAAACCACTCTGACCCGATGTGAAAAAGTAATTGGCCTTAACTGGTTGGGCAGTACTGTGGAGGAACTTCACTCCTCTTTGCAGAATTGCTCTAACTCAGCCACATTTTCTGAGCATGTTTAAGTTCATGTCACAGCATCTCAATGACATGAAAGTTTGGCTATGCCACTCCAAAACATTAATTTTTTGTGTGTGGAGATTTTCACTTGCTGCTGTGCTTTGGATAAACACAAATGTGCCTCAGCCGGAGATCACAAACTGATTGTCTGAAAATTCGGATAGAGAATATCCGGCCCAGAGAAGAATTTATTGTTTATATCAGCCCTGGATGTTTTAGATGTTTCCTACTTCAAGGACACCTAATTTCAATTGATGGCTGATTAACAGGCCTTTGCTGTCATCTTATTCAGTTGTGTTAAATCAGGGAAATAGCTTAAAACATGCAGAGCGGTGTGCCTTAAGGACCAGGGTTGGGAAACAGTGGTTTATGTAATTACGACAAGTGATCCTGAAGCAAAGCACCCGTCAGTCATCCATACAAAGCATTTGTACGAATTAAGATGCAACCTCTGCTTTTGATTGTGTGTGTTGGGTTGAAGAACGTAAAATTTTATCTCCTTGTGTCACGACAAAATAAGACCAAATCCATACCTCCCAGAGTAAATCTTCATCAGTCTGGACAAAAGAGTCTGGACTAATGTGTTGCATGAAATCAGATGTTATCCTTTCATTATTTAACATTCAAGTTACATTTCTATAAATGTCACATAATAACTGCCGCATATATTGCGTTTCCTAGTTACAGGACTGCCACGGAGCTATCCTGGAGTTTTATTTACATAATCACTTTTATCATCCTGGACCATTGAGGCGACTGTTTTTCAGTAGGTAGAAAGACGTAATCTTGAAATCCCAAACTTGTGGGTTCGATTCCAGCTTCTTCCTTCCACATGTCGATGTGCCCCTGGGCAAGGCAGTGAACCTCAAGTTGCCTGCACATACAGTGGCTTGCAAAAGTATTTACCCCCCTTGAACTTTTCCACATTTTGTCACATTACAGCCACAAGCATGAATCAATTTTATTGGAATTCCACGTGCAAAACCAATACAAAGTGGTGTACACGTGAGAAGTGGAACGAAAATCATACATGATTTCAAACATTTTTTACAAATAACTGAAAAATGGGGTGTGCGTAACTATTCAGCCCCCTAAATCAAAGCTTTGTAGAACCACCTTTTGCTGCAATTACAGCTGGCAGTCTTTTAGGGTGCGTCTCTACCAGCTTTGCACATCTAAAGACTGATATTCTTGCCCATTCTTCTTTGCAAAACAGCTCCAGCTCAGTCAGATTAGATGAACCGCAGTTTTCAGATCTTGTCACAGATTCTCGATTGGATTTAGATCTGGACTTTGACTGGGCCATTTTAATACATGGATACGTTTTGTTTTAAACCATTCCATTGTTGCCCTGGCTTTATGTTTAGGGTTGTTGTCCTGCTGGAAGGTGAACCTCCGCCCCAGTCTCAAGTCTTTTGCAGACTCCAAGAGGTTTTCTTCCAAGATTGCCCTGTATTTGGCTCCATCCATCTTCCCATCAACTCAGAACGGCTTCCCTGTCCCTGCTGAAGAGAAGCACCCCCAGAGCATGATGCTGCCACCACCATATTTGACAGTGGGGATGGTGTGTTCAGAGTGATGTGCAGTGTTAGTTTTCCGTCACACATAGCGTTTTGCATTTTGGCCAAAAAGTTCCATTTTGGTCTCATCTGACCAGAGCACCTTCTTCCACATGTTTGCTGTGTCCCCCACATGGCTTGTGGCAAACTGCAAACGGGACTTCTTATGGTTTTCTTTTAACAATGGCATTCTTCTTGCCACTCTTCCATAAAGGCCAACTTTGTGCAGTGGACGACTAATAGTTTCAGACAGATTCCCCCACCTGAGCTGTAGATCTCTGCAGCTCGTCCAGAATCACCATTGGCATCTTGGCTGCATTTCTGATCAGCGCTCTCCTTGTTCGGCCTGTGAGTTTAGGTGGACGGCCTTGTCTTGGTAGGTTTACAGTTGTGCCATACTCCTTCCATTTCTGAATGATCGCTTGAACAGTGCTCCGTGGGTTGTTCAAGGCTTGGGAAATCTTTTTGTAGCCTAAGCCTGCTTTAAATTTCTCAATAACTTTATCCCTGACCTGTCTGGTGTGTTCTTTGGAGTTCATGGTGTTGTTGCTCCCAACATTCTCTTGGACAATCTCTGAGGGTGTCACAGGGCAGCTGTATTTGTACTGACATTAGATTACATATAGGTGCACTCTATTTTTGTCATTAGCACTCATCAGGCAATGTCTATGGGCAACTGACTGCACTCTGAAAAGTGGGGTGTGCGTAATTATTCAGCCCCCTTTGGTCTGTTATTTATTTGTAAAAAAAATGTTGGAATCATGTATGATTTTTGTTCCACTTCTCACGTGTACACCACTTTGTATTGGTCTCCATCCATCCATTTCCTTCCGCTTTTCCGGGGTCGGGTCGCGGGGGCAGCAGCCTAAGCAAAGAGACCCAGACTTCCCTCTCCCCAGCCACTTGTTCCAGCTCCTCGGGGGGAACCCCAAGGCGCTCCCAGGCCAGCCAAGAAACATAGTCCCTCCAGCGTGTCTTGGGCCTTCCCCTGGGCCTCCTCCCGGTGAGATGTGCCTGAAACACCTCACCAGGGAGGCGTCCAGGAGGCATCCTGACCAGATGCCCGAGCCACCTCAACTGACTCCTCTCGATGTGGAGAAGCAGCGGCTCTACTCTGAGCCCCTCCGGATGACTGAGCTTCTCACCCTATCTCTAAGGGAGAGCCCCGACACTCTGCGGAGGAAACTTATTTCAGCCGCTTGTATCCGTGATCTCGTTCTTTCGGTCACCACCCAGAGTTCGTGACCATAGATGAGGGTAGGAACGTAGATCGACAGACAGACCGGTAAAGCACCCGCATAACTGCAGATGCCCCACCAATCCGTCTATCGATCTCCCGCTCAATTTTTCCCTCATTCGTGAACAAGACCCCCAGATACTTAAACTCCTCCACTTGGGGAAGGACCCCATCCCCGACCTGGAGAAGGCACCCCACCCTTTTCCGGCTCAAGACCATGGCCTCGGATTTGGAGGTGCTGATTCTCATCCCAGCCGCTTCACACTCGGCTCCGAACTGCTCCAGCGAAAGCTGTAGATCACGTTCCGATGAAGCCAACAGGACCACGTCGTCTGCAAAAAGCAGAGACCCGATCCTGAGGCCACCAAAACGGATCCCCTCAACGCCTTGGCTGCGCCTAGAGATCCAGTCCATAAAAGTTAGGAACAGGATCGGTGACAAAGGGCAACCTTGGCGGAGTCCAACTCTCACTGGAAACAAGCCCGACTTACTGCCGGCAATGCGAACCAAACTCTGGCACCGGTCGTACAGGGACCTAACAGCCCGTATCAAGGGGCCCGGTACCCCATACTCCCGGAGCACCCCCCACAGGGCCCCCCAAAGGAAGACACGGTCGAACGCCTTCTCCAAGTCCACAAAACACATGTAGACTGGTTGGGCGAACTCCCACGCACCCTTCAGGACCCTGCGGAGGGTGTAGAGCTGGTCCAGTGTTCCACGGCCAGGACGAAAACCGCATTGTTCCTCCTGGATCCGAGGTTCAACTATCCGTCGGACCCTCCTCTCCAGAACCCCTGAATAGACCTTACCAGGGAGGCTCAGAAGTGTGATCCCCCTGTAGTTGGAACACACCCTGTGGTCCCCCTTTTTAAACAGGGGGACCACCACCCCGGTCTGCCAATCCAAGGGAACTGCCCCCAATGTCCACGCAATATTGCAGAGCCGTGTTAACCAACACAGCCCCACAACATCCAGAGCCTTGAGGAACTCCGGTCCAATCTCATCCACCCCCGGAGCCCTGCCACCGAGGAGCTTTTTAACGACCTCGGTGACCTCAGCACCAGAGATTGGAGAGACCGACCCCAAGTCCCCAAACCCTGCTTCCAGATTGGAAGGCGTGCTGGTGGGATTGAGGAGGTCTTCGAAGTATTCCATCCACCGACCCAAGACGTCCCGCGTCGAGGTCAGCACCACACCATCCCCACTGTAAACTGTGTTTGTATTGGTCTTTCACATGGAATTCCAATAAAATTGATTCATGTTTGTGGCTGTAATGTGACAAAATGTGGAAAAGTTCAAGGGGGCCGACTCTTTCAGTCAATAAAAACAACCTCCTAAATCATGCTGATCAACTGTTGAGTCTACTGTACATGTTTTTAAGACCTTATGTTGCTAAATTATTATCAAAATCTGTTTGTTGAAATCCCTGTAATACATGTCAAAGAGCCCTTTTAAAATATAAATGTGATTTTTGTTCTTTAAAATGCTTTTAAAACAATCCATAAATTATAAATGATCTCAAACTTTAAATAGGCCCAAGTGTGTAAAGGAAATTTTGAAGGAGTAAGAAGTCCCAGCCGAAGTGTCTTATCTACAGATTAACATTCTCTTCAAGTTCAAGGTGGCCGAATACTTTTGCAAGCCACTGTAGATGTGATTGTAGCTCTAGTGTAAAGCGCTGTGAGTGGTCAGTATGACTTGAAAAGCACTGAATAAATTCACTCTAATTATCATTACAAAGTAGGACAGATATTGACATCTCATAACCTCTCAGCAGAACCACACTTTAAAATACCTGAACTATCCCTTTAAGAGTTTTGGAACATAAAGTACTAATTTTATTTTATTGTTTTTAGGGAAAAAGCTGGTGATTTATGCTCAGTAAGTCTATAGAATAAATGTCTTACTGCAATTAATGAGAACCCTCTTAAAGGAGTAGTTCCGCATTTTTTAAAAGCACACAAAAAGTGGAATTCCAAAATTAGAGCACCTTTAACTGTTTTCAGTCATGAAAACAGGAATTTAAAATTATTTTCTGTCATTGTATTTTATTAATAAAACAAGTTCTACTACAGTTTGCTAAATATTATTTTTAATCGATTTCTCAAAAGAAAAAACTTTTAACATTCACTCAAATGTTATCTGCTTGCTATTTCCAGGTAATATTGCATTGGTAATATTGAATTTCCCCTGAATCACTCTGCTAAATAAAAAGCATCAGCAACTAAATAAAAAGTGTAATTCTCTATCTTAAGACAAGTGACATGGCAAATCCCCTGAGATGTTTCACATCTTCATAGCGGAAGATGTCACTTCTGACTAATCCCTCTGCTTCCTACTACAACACTAACAGTTTATGCACAGCTGCTAGGTGGGAGTAAACTGTGTACAAAGGGCTAAGCGCTGCTGGTCACAGAAACATACAAACTTCCTTCTGACAGTTTCCCAAATGTCACACAAGCTGCACAGTAACTCACTGATTCTGTGCAAAGCATAGTCAGTGTCACTCACTGACAGTCACATACTATAAATGACTCCTGAACCCTGGGAAGAACTGCTGAACAGATGATAGTGTAGCATGCAGTAATACTGATGCAGGCAGGTCATACTCTATGCAAATGTCTTTCACACCTATTTTATTTATATCCCCCTGTGGCCTGTTAAGTCTGATGCACCCATGCAGATAGGAGATTCCAACAGCTATTTTAAAATTTTGAAATACTTTTATTATATGATACATTTTCTCTGAAACAACAGCGTTATTTGACCAAAATGATCATAGTGCAAAAATAAAACTGCCACTAACAAACTGTTTTCTACTTCCTCAGTTCTCACCACCTCCTGTTACAAATAAAGGCTGCTGCAAACGTGAGAACAGCTGAGTTTACAAAAGAGGTGGTCTGAATGTTGCAACTGATACAGCCTGTGCAGTAAAGCAATGTGAAATGGAGCGATGTGTTTTCAATATGAGGGAAGAAAACGTGAAAAGGTTAGAATTAGATTACATAATTCAGGTCTTTCGTTTGGTTGTACGGAGGAAGACGTATTCCTGAAGGCTTTCAACAACAGCCATATGATATGGGTGGATTTTTTTTAAAGTTGTGTTTGATCTTCAGATCAAGGTAGAGACAGACTGGATCTACCCTTATACAGGTCCTTCTCAAAAAATTAGCATATTGTGATAAAGTTCATTCTTTTCCATAATGTAATGATAAAAATTAAACTTTCATATATTTTAGATTCATTGCACACCAACTGAAATATTTCAGGTCTTTTATTGTTTTAAAACTAATGATTTTGGCATACAGCTCATGAAAACCCAAAATTCCTATCTCAAAAAATTAGCATATCATGAAAAGGTTCTCTAAACGAGCTATTAACCTAATCATCTGAATCAACTAATTAACTCTAAACACCTGCAAAAGATTCCTGAGGCTTTTAAAAACTCACAGCCAGGTTCATTACTCAAAACCGCAATCATGGGTAAGACTGCTGACCTGAAATTTCTGAACGAATAGGCTGTTCCCAGAGTGCTGTATCAAGGCACCTCTGTGGGAAGGGAAAAGTGTGGCAGAAAACGCTGCACAACGAGAAGAGGTGACCGAACCCTGAGGAAGATTGTGGAGAAGGACCGATTCCAGACCTTGGGGGACCTGCGGAAGCAGTGGACTGAGTCTGGAGTAGAAACATCCAGAGCCACCGTGCACAGGCGTGTGCAGGAAATGGGCTACAGGTGCTGCATTCCCCAGGTCAAGCCACTTTTGAACCAGAAACAGCGGCAGAAGCGCCTGAACTGGGCTACAGAGAAGCAGCACTGGACTGTTGCTCAGTGGTCCAAAGTACTTTTTTCGGATGAAAGCAAATTTTGCATGTCATTCGGAAATCAAGGTGCCAGAGTCTGGAGGAAGACTGGGGAGAAGGAAATGCCAAAATGCCTGAAGTCCAGTGTCAAGTACCCACAGTCAGTGATGGTCTGGGGTGCCATGTCAGCTGCTGGTGTTGGTCCACTGTGTTTTATCAAGGGCAGGGTCAATGCAGCTAGCTATCAGGAGATTTTGGAGCACTTCATGCTTCCATCTGCTGAAAAGCTTTATGGAGATGATTTCATTTTTCAGCACGACCTGGCACCTGCTCACAGTGCCAAAACCACTGGTAAATGGTTTACTGACCATGGTATTACTGTGCTCAATTGGCCTGCCAACTCTCCTGACCTGAACCCCATAGAGAATCTGTGGGATATTGTGAAGAGGAAGTTGAGAGACGCAAGGCCCAACACTCTGGATGAGCTTCAGGCCGCTATCGAAGCATCCTGGGCCTCCATAACACCTCAGCAGTGCCACAGGCTGATTGCCTCCATGCCACGCCCCTTGAAGCAGTCATTTCTGCAAAAGGATTCCCGACCAAGTATTGAGTGCATAACTGAACATAATTATTTGAAGGTTGACTTTTTTTGTATTAAAAACACTTTTCTTTTATTTGTTGGATGAAATATGCTAATTTTTTGGATTTTTGGTTTTTCTTTACTTTTTTGCCAAAATCATCAATATTTAAACAATAAAAGGCTTGAACTACTTCAGTTGTGTGTAATGAATCTAAAATATATGAAAGTCTAATGTTTATCAGTACATTACAGAAAATAATGAATTTTATCACAATATGCTAATTTTTTGAGAAGGACCTGTACATATTTTAGGAGTGTACTCTGTTTGAAACACTGTTTTAATTCTCCAGCAGTGCCTAACGTATTTCTAACACATTCATTTCTTCTCAACTAATCTGCATCGCCATCAGTGTTTCTTGATATTTTTGCTTTTAAACCGTAGACTTTGCTTTTAAAAAGCTTAAGGTTTAAATAATTGTGCCTTTCATTTAATTTCATAAAGCTCTTAATACAAATACTTAATTTCTGACTTTCTAAAGTTAATTACTTTTACTTGTTATGCCAACTGAGGACCTAATGTGCCATCTGCTGCTCATAACAGAATTCTGTTATGTTTAGCGCTTGTAGCTTGGTTTTCATGAGCTGTATGCCAAAATCATCAGTTTTAAAACAATAAAAGACCTGAAATATTTCAGTTGGTGTGCAATGAATCTAAAATATATGAAAGTTTAATTTTTATCATTACATTATGGAAAAGAATGAACTTTATCACAATATGCTAATTTTTTTAGAAGGACCTGTAGGTTAACCAAAAATAGCTACTTAGTTTACAGTAAGCAGCTTTGCAAGTGAGTGGATGCTCCATTGGATGTGGGTGTTGATCAGAGAGGGTTGTGTTTGATATTAGATCTAACATTTTGGAATCATTTCATTCAAAATGAAAACAGAAAACCAGTAGATTTTGCTCAGTGTTTTCTACAATTTAAACTCTCTGTAGCAACATTTTTGTCGGCAGATGTTGGACAGTGCTGTGTGTCTGATTTAATCAGACTCATCTTTAGAATTTATGGTGTTTTTGAAAGCAACCATTTTGGATTTTTCAACTAGGAATACTCACTTCAAAAGGCAACAAGTCCACTGATTTTTTTTTCCTCTTTGCAAATCCAAAATTCATACTTCCGAGTACAAATGAAAGTACCTTTACACCACCACAGGAGGGGTTTAACACTTTGACACAACAAATAAAGATGAAAATCTAATACAACCTTAACAAAACCACTGTATGATATTTGAGTTTGTGTTCCAAAAATAAAAAGCAAGAAGTTTGCCTTATCTTCCACAACAGAGTTAAGTGTTCTGCTTGCAACTAAAACCACTGGGATTACCTAATGGTCCTACTGCCTGTGAAGGGAAACTACTGTTGGCAATACAAGCAGAAAGGGATGTAGCAACATGTGCCATTGAGGTTCTACAGTGATATATGTAACTGATTTAATGAGACACAAACCCACCGAAGTGCACCTATACCTTTTTATTACCGCCCCGTCACTACTATGGCAGCCATTTTGGATTTTGGGGCCAGAGTTGGTGAGGATTGCCAACTTCAAAGGGTTTTTCTTTTGATTTTCCCCTTTTAGGACAGGAAAAGGAATTTAGCGTGGAGCTCATCCAAATAAAATCAGAAAACTGAATATAGACGCCACAGGAAAAAGTTCCTAGATGTGATCAGGTTAAAAGCTATTTTGTACAGGTTGAAGTGATAATCAATATTGGCAGGAGTTTGGTGAGGAATCTCTGTAGTGTATACAAACACCTCAGATCCAACCCTTTACACAGTTTTTACTTCTTTCCTCTATTACCTTAAAAAGGACTCTTTCAGTCAATAAAAACAACCTCCTAAATCATGCTGATCATCTGTTGAGTCTACTGTACATGTTTTTAAGACCTTATGCTGCTAAATTATGATCAAAATCAGTTTGTTGAAATCCCTGTAATACATGTCAAAGAGCCCTTTAAAATATAAATGTTGTGATTTTTGTTCTCTAAAATGCTTTTAAAACAATCCATAAATGATAAATGACCTCAAACTTTAAATAGGCCCAAGTGTGTAAAGGAAATTTTGAAGGAGTAAGAAGTTCCAGCCGAAGTGTCTTATCTACAGATTAACATTCTCTCTGCTGTTTAAGGAATGAGGTCAGGAAGAACTAATTTTTCATATTTCTTATGTTATGCAATGTGGGCACACATTACTGAATTATATTTCTGATTGGTTGACACACCATTAATGGGTCCTTCTACAGAAGCTGCAGAGCAGCTGACTGGTTTGAATGCTCATTTGGGGAAAGAAGAGACCGGAGAGAAACTGAACACAGAACTAACAACTTTTGTCCAGGTACTTTAGGTTAAAGCCTGATCAGCTTGTCCACTTTCGTTTGTGCTTTGTACAAATTTTGGTACTGAGTTTAAACTTTGAAGTTCCTACCAAATTTGTTTAGTTTTTCCTCCACAGGTCGACATGCTTAACATCCCTATAGGATTTTCTGAAAGAGCATCTTTTCCTATCGATTTGATCCAAAGTTGGAAACCAACCAACAACCTTTGCCAGATAGGTCAGTAACTAAATACCTAAATACCTTCTGATCAGAAAACCAGCTGTGTCCTGAGATTCCCCATCAGCTGAGCTGAAAAATGGAACAGCAAGAATCACAAATCAAGACAGCATGCCCAGGTCACTGAGATCTGGACCAAAGTAGGGGCATTCTGGTTCTTCGGATAAATGTGTTCTTTTCTGAGACGCTGAATGTTTCTTTGTTGTCGTTTTCTTTTGCAAAGATTTTCCTTTAAAGTTTACAGTTGGATATCAAGGCTAACGATTAGGCCTTCAGAAAGAGACTAGAAACACTGATGAACTTAAAGTTTGAATCAGCTTGAATGATATTTGGAACATTCATAGTAATCTCTAGATAAGTAGAGTTGGCTTTTGTGTTTATTTTATGTTTTAGTTTTTTTCCTTTTATTTTTTCAACTATTGAAGAATATATTTATGAGATTATTAAGTTAGATTATTGATTAGCTACAACATCCAGTTTCACTGGAAGAGTTCTTTAATAAAATATTATTTGTGGTTATAAAAATGTTGTTATTCATTCATGGGTGAAAAACATGAGATAAGACCCCTTCAAAGAAGGATTCCTTCTTCAATTTTTCAATAGATATAAGACTGATTCTTGTTTTTAAATAAGAGACCAATTAATATTTTATGAGATTCATAAATTCCTGAGAGATTTATGTAGTTCATGTTCGTATAGCCTAACCGTTTGCTACATTTCTGCCTTTCCAAGATGGAATTCTGACTTCCAGCCCCTTGGGGAGTTGTTTTTATTCCCAGCTTGGAACTTGATATTTCTGACTTTTGACTACAAATCTAACACACAATTAAGACAATTAAATTGATAGATTTAAGATTTTATTTTGATATCAGTCACTCAGTCAGAGCTTCAATGATGCTGTGGACCAAATTTACCAGGGGGGCCAGGGTGGGGCCAGTGTTTTTTCATGGTGGCACAGAGCAAAAAATGAAACAAAAAACAAAAACAGGGCAATATTTCCCCGTTTAACATATTAAGTGTGCCACAGAGCCAAAAAGGCATATATGGTTCCAGAGTTGCACGTTGCAGATGATCTAGCAGATTAAAACTGTGATCCTATCGTAATATGGCTGAATCTAAAAGTCGAACACCTTAATATTTTAATTATTTGATCAATTAAAGCTGTGAAGGTAAAAAGATGAAACTGGTTCAAAGGACCGATTAGCTACGTTTTTTGCTGCAGTGCAAGTAACTGATTTAATATCTCTTCAGTACAGGGGCGAAGACCAGTTCTACAGGGGCACTGGCCCCTGTTAGCCCCTGTCTAGAACCGCCCATGCTACGAACCCCACTTTTACTGCCTTCTCTATTTTCACACAATCTTGCATCTCTCTGTTAGTCTCACTGATAGAACTATGGTATCAGTTCTTTCATTTTCAGATAACATTCCAGCAAACAGAGTTTCCACACAGAATATCTCTTATTTACGACCAATGAGCTCACAAAAGATCCTCTATGACTCATAACCCATGTGGTTAACTGATGTGTTTCTCTGACGACTGAAGCAATTAACAGTGTTTCCAGTTAAACTTACTAAAGATAAATTAGGCTTAACCACAACCTCCCCCCACAACTGATGCATATTCTCATGAGAAAAAAAGGATGCCTTTAAAAAAAAAAACAACTAAAAATAATTAGCCTGAAAAAAAGACTATCCTGCTTTGTTTGTGCAGCAAAAAATAATTAGACAAATGTAGGAGATAGATTAGTTGGAGTGGTATAGAGTCTTAAAATCTGGAGAGGCTGGAGCTGATGGTTAGAAAAAAATCATGAGTAACAGGAGGGAGGGCAGAGAGAATAAAAAGAGGAAGAAAGAGGTGGAGCCAGCAGAGGGCTGAGCGTGATATGTAGAGGTAAGATAGCCAGGCTTCCTGAGCTGAACCGTGTGGGGCTTTTTCTGCCTTTCCCATTCCAACAAACAATGGACTAGACCTTCATGACGCCTGGCTCACTTTGGAATTCATGCCACATTTTAAGGTAATCAGATATCTTTTTTACTTCTATCAGCTCCAGTATTCTTTGTCTGTGTTTCATATTAACAGCTTTGCAACTCAACTGTAGATAGGGGAAAGCTCCCTGTGCTGTACGGTGGGGAACTACTAATTTAGTTTTATCACATTAGTGAACCACACCTGCAAACTTTGTCTAAGTTTGAGGGTTTTTTTCAACTTTGGCAAATATGCTTGTTCTGGTAAATGCAGAATTTAGGAGCATAAAGTTCAGTAAAGCAACATTTCTAAGAAGTAGCCTTAAAAAGGTAAAGGTTTTAACATGCTTGGAATGCTGCAGGTCTTTCAGGTCTCTGCATGTGAGGACTGTGGGAAAACAAGCAGATGAGGCTCTGATATCCCTCTGCTTTCTTGCTCTTTCTGCTCCCAAGTGAGCACACTGGAATTCTTCAGTGCTGATGTAAAGTGTCTGGTGTGTGTTTTATAACTTTTCCAGAGGAGCTCCAGCCTCTGTGCCAATATTAACAATATCGACTCTGATCAGTCTGACAAAGTCTTTGCTGTCCTCCGTTTTTGTTGCAACAGCTGCTGCCTTTACCTCCCCTGGGTGTAACTGATAGTTCCTCTACTGTAAGGCCTGATAATTATTAACAGAACATGCTGGGAGTTTTTGATAGATGTGTGATTACGCTCCAGCAGTTTCACAAAGTCTGCGTAGGATGTTTCTACAGATTAAATTGAGGATTGTTTCATAGCCCATCTGATGAGATTTAGGATTAAATATATCTTTATAAGTCTGTTTATTATTAAAAACCTAGCGTATGGAATTGTGCAAAACCTAAACCGGAAGCTCACGAACATACAACCTAACATTAGCATGTATTTCATGCAAAAAGTTGTCACAAAGCTGTTTTGTGTGTTATAACCCTGCAGGCCTGCATAGCTTCCTGATTCTTCTGCACATCCCTCTCTCTCCAGTAACAGCTTCAGTGTGATTTTTGTACGCCATTTGAATATTATGTAAAAGAGAGAGAAACTTTTATTTAAATGTTGGAATGATCTTTATCTTATCTGATGGCTGTGTGGAAGTTGGCTTTGGCTGAATTGCGTCAATGCGTCAATGCTTTTTCACCACAATGTGGAATGCAACCTTTTTTATCCATCACCACTCTGTTTTCATGCTACATAAGACCACCAGTTGGTCGCAGATCCCTGAGACCTGCAAGCAACTGCTAAGTAGAATATGTCCCCCTTTCTCTTGAAACAGTACTTTATGCGTTTTTTTTGTGCAGCTTTTCAATTCAAATTCAATTCAAAAATACTTTATTGATCCCAGAGGGCAATTAAGTGTTGTTGTAGCTTATATAATTAATTCATTAAGGAGTTGTTGTAGATGATGATGGCTGTGGGCAGGAAGGATTTCCAGTAGTGGTCTGTATTGCAGTGAAACCAAAGAAGCCTCTGACTGAAGACACTCTGTTGTTATATGACAGTCTCATAAAGAGGATGATCAGGGTTGTCCATAATTCTTTTGATTTTATGAAGAATCCTTCCTTGCATCATCATCTCCAGAGGTTCCACAGTCGTCCCCAGAACAAAACCAGCCTTCTTTATCAGGTTGTTTAGCCTTTTTAAGTCTTTGGCTCTGATGCTGCTACCCCAATAGATGATGGCGGAAGAGATTACACTCTCCAGAACAGACTTGTAGAAGATTTGCAGCATCTTGCTGCAAAACTTGAAGGACCTAAGCTTCCTCAAGAAGTACAGTCTGCTCTGTCCCTTCTTGTAGACGGCTTCACTGTTCAGTCTCCAGTCCAGTCTGTTGTCAAGGTGAACTCCGAGGTATTTATACTCCTCAACCACCTCCACTTTGGAGGTGGTTGAGGATTATTATGGAAACAGTGTTTGACCCTGTTTCTTCTGAAATCTACAACCATCTCCTTTGTTCTGTTCACATTCAAGGTAAGACGATTGTTTCCACACCATGTCACAAAGTGGTCCACCAGTTCTCTGTATTCTTTTCTGTAACACTGGCTGTCTGCAGATTGGTTAAACGTTTGTTAATCTGCATTTTCATGCAGCTAATATTTGCTAAAGTTTACATAGCTGAATCCTTGCAAGAAACAACATTTAAATTTTTTTATTTAGTATCTCACATCTGTGTGGTTACGGGCACATGTGTTATTGATATGAAGTTGAGCAACACTTGGTTTGGTAACAGATCAAAGACAAATGGCAGCAGCATTAAATCTATCCACTTAGTGTTCAGAGCCAAACTCCCATTTCCCAACAGCTACATCCAAATGTGCTGCATTCCACAAATTTAAGAGTTGATTCTTTTTTTTTTCTGTGACCCTTTTGACCTGCTGTGTTTTCATTTTCCTAACCAAATCCTACAGTATACAATACAGATTAAACCAAATTGAGCACTATTCGAACTGAGAAGTTGCCACGTTGCAGCATTGGTTTGGTTAATAAGTCAAAAGCAGACTCTTGCATTGTTCAAACATTTCTTAGCTTAAGCTTGCGTAGCGGTTCTTTCTAATGCTATTTTAGGATCCTTGATACTGCAGATGCATTTGCATAGTTCTTTACACAGAATTCAGTGGTTATGAACACAGATGGTTGGCTTGTTGTCATTTAAAATGACCTTTCCATTTGAAAAATGTCCCGACAGAATCCGATGGAACAGTAAAGCATTGTAAAAAACAAACAAACAAACAAAAACCACATTTATTTCAAGTGCTATAATATTGTAGCATTTGACACTACATTACTATTGTAACAGATAAATATTCTGGTGAAATCTGCCTAAAGATTCTGTTTAAGGAATGCATGTTGTGAGTAGAAAATGTCACTGTAATGGACTAGCAGCTTGGTTCTCTTTGGTTGATAACAACAGTTTTCTGCCTCAATAACCATCTTTAAAGGTGTAAAAAAAGATGGATCACATGAACTACTTTCAGTTTCTTTAAACTGCAGTTGTTTTAACCCCAACAGTTAGCTTTTTGATTTCTCAAACCCACTCTGATTCAACAAAGGGAAGATGCAAAGGAGGTTCTTCACACCAATCCAGTTCTGTTAGGTTTTACAGAAATTCACTACTCCACTAGTTAGTGTTCTTTCCCACTTTCATTTCGTACCTGGGTGCTTAAATGGTGGCATATCTATTTACATTTGTTGATTCATTATGAAAATAAATGATCATAAAATGCACAACCCTCACATATAGATATATTTAATTGTGTGTTATTATTTATATTAGACTCTTGTTATCATTTATTGTGTTTCTGGTCCTTGTTTAGGCCAGTTGACTCCTCTAAAATATAAGAGTTTTGTCAAACCTGATTACAGTGCTGTGAGAAAGAATTTGCCCCCAGATCTTTTCTACTTCAGGTCATCAAACAACTTTTAATATCAGAGCAAGAAAACCCAGACAAATTCAAACTGCAGTCTTCAAGTAATTTCATTTATAAAAGAAAATATCATATCCAAACCAAGCTGGCTCTGTGAAAAGATTCAGTCTAATATAGTCATATCACCAGATTTCCTTATGGTAGAGTATGAGTAGAATATAGAAAAAATTTAATAGTTTATAATCAAAGCATCTAGGAAGCATCCTGTGGTAGACGATAGTATTTTATACCCGATGAAGTCAGGTACAAAACAACCAAAAGTACAGAATGGCAAGGAAAGGCTTTTGTCAGGCGTTGTAGGTCAGAACATGGGGACTCACAACAATCAAAAATGTTACCTTCGCTTTTGATTGCCTTAATTAAAGATTAAAAACATAAACACTGAGCTTTAACATTCATAAATGGTCAAAATAACAAGAATACCACAAGTTCATGATCTTTTATTTTCTTGCTCTTTAGTTTGATATAACCTGCTACCTTAACTTGGTTCTTAAAGATTCTCTGTATTTAGATATCGTCTGGTATGATGATTAAAATCTTGTTTGGAATTTAACTCCTGTTTGGGGTGCTTCTGTTGTTCATTAAGGATTTCAAGTGTTCCCAAACACATTTTGTTTAAAACATTGTTAATCATATAAGGCATCTATTTGCAGGAATACTGATAGCAATAATGTGATATGTCTGATTGAACAATGATCCTCTAGAAAAAATCAGGATGGGATAAATCAGAGGAAGGATTAGACTAGAAGATTAGATTAGAAGAGGTTTAACACTGGAACCACTTGGTGAAATAAATCAGAGTTATGTACTGCAGGCAAGATGCTAGCCCCTTTCTCAAAACGCTACAAGGTGGGGTTATTACCCTACCTTTTACCACCTTTTTGTGGCCTATGTGTGATAAACAAGGGGTGTCGAAGTCTGCTAACCTCTGTTACTCCTCTGAATCACCAAGGGAGGTAGTCACAGGCCCACATCAGCTGTCTTGTATGAGGGCAGGCATTGCGGGTAGAGGGAGGTATAGAGAGAAGATGTAGGGTTTGCGTGACCAGCTAATCATAGGATTTTAAACCGTAAACAAGACTCAAATCATTTCTGGAAACGAAGAGAAAGAGATATATCATTTTGAAGCTGAAGCATTTTTCTGGCCAGCAACAGGATGACTGCGTCGATGACTTGCTGTCGTCCCTGCTTACTTCTGAAAGCCACAGTTGTAGGTGATATTGCTGTCTTCTTGTTATGACGGTTTTGTGAAAGAGACTAATGACTGCTCATAACCTTTCAACAGAACTCCATCTTATAAAATCTGACCTATCCCTTCATGAGGCTTTGGTATCATTAAGTATAAACCAATTTTAGTGAGAACACTATTTTTCTGATTGCATCTTCCACAAGGTTCCTAATCATATTATATTTTAAACTGATTAAATTAGTTCTGTTTTTAATTCTGTAGTATTTTAACAGTATGACTATGTTTTTTTAAGTTTTTTCATTGTCTAGAGAGAGTGTCAAACTCAATGCCCGCGGGCCAAATCTGGCCCTCTATAGCTATTTATGTGGCCCTCTTGACTATAGAGACCCACATTAATAGAATCTTCAATATAACGGTTCTGTGCTTAAATATTGTTTTATCATTCAAATCAAAATCATTTTGTATTTGTATAGTGCCAAATTACATCAATGTAAAAAGATGTTAAATTTTATTTAATTTTAAGAAGTACTCATTGAATGCAGAGACAGCTGTTTATTAATATTTTAACAGTTTGTTAATGGGTAGTTTTATCAACACATTCTGCCACACCCAGCCCGTTGAAGACATTTGTGATCTTGATGTGGCCGAAACGAAAATGAGTTTAAAATCCCTGGTCTAGAGGAAACCAATCCAGTTTGTTTAGACTGGCTTCAATGTTAAACCTTACAGGACTTCCAACCTCAAAGCCTAAGCTTTGAGGTTGGAAGGTTATCAAAGCTTATCACCAAATGTAAATAATCAAAATACCAGTGGAAACATAAAAAAAAGCAGGTCAGCAATAATAAGAAAGCAACAGAATATTTAATCAATTATAGCTTTTAAGGTCGAATCCTGAGAGTTCCTCAGCAAAGTTCTATTGTTCATCCATTGTTCTGGTTCCTTTTATTGAAACTCAGACCAGGGAACTTAAATCTAACCCTTTGTTTGGTAAAAGGATCAAATTGTAAATAAAAGTTTTCTTGATTATGAAAGAAAAATATCCACAGATTGTGTCTGGACCTGAAGGTAAAGCCTGTGCTTTCTTTCTGTAGATGAGTGACGAAAGCAGCAGCACCTCTTCCTCCCAGTTGGTGGAAGACTTTGAAGGAGAGCTAGACGAAGAAGTGGACAGCGAAGAAGGGAAGAACCAGACGGGAAGGGGCAGTCCAACCCCCAGTCTGTCGAGCTTCGCCTCTCTGCGTGCTGTCATACGCATCAAACAGAAGTACCAGGCCATGAAGAAGCGCCGTCAGGAGATGGCCCTTGGGCTGGGAGCACCAGGTGGCCTCACAGGAGCTCCCGGACGCACCAGTCCCAAAATCTTCACGTTTGACGTACTCACCCCCACCACTTTCCCTGCTTTTCCTGCTGTCCCTCAAAAGAAGAAGAAAAGGAGAAAGAGAAGAGTGTTGTTTCCTAATGATGGACCACGCAAAACAGTGCCAAAGCAGGAGCGCAGTCGAGCTACTTACTGCCTGTACTTGCTCTTTGCTATAGTCTTTGTTCAGGTAAACCACAAACAACCCTTCTAATCCAGATGGTGGAAAGCTGTAGACATTCTCACTTTGTATTGTCTTCAGGGAATTTTTGATTCAAGTAATTGTGGAAAAGCAAAGCACAAACTTTTATGAATACAGAAAGGAACCCGAATCTAGAATGTATGTTTGTATGAAGTTGGTAGGAATCAAACAAGTAATCACAAAAATGGCAAAAATTAAAGCTGCTATGGCAAATCTGCAAGACGAGCTAGCTTAAAACATTTTTTCATGCCTCTTAACAATGTTCTAACATAGCATAGCTATAAATATTTTGTGAAGATTAATAATAACCAAACTGAAGTGTTTTTTGTGACTCAAAAATAACATCAGTGGTAGAGGTTTCTCAGAACTTTACCCATTTACTTTGCCGTGCATAGTGTGGTTAGCTCATGATGTGTTTTATTCCCCAGTCCGTTGTGAATTTCTTGGAGGACTGTCCTGTGGGGCATTGTCTATCAGTATCTCTTCGGGACGTCCGAACAATGACATGTACATCTTTTGTGCAACTACGTTGCTGAATGTTGTGTCTATTTCAACCTGAACAGGATATTTGGGATATCTGTCCACAGTCAGTAGAAACTGCCATTACCTCAAACAGATCTGAAGCCAGTGATAGCCACGCCTTTGTGTGGGTGTAGGGGTTATTTCGGATGCGCGTCTTGATATTCTGCACACACACTGTATGATCATTCTCTATGTCTGCATTCATTTTTATCCAGTAGACACTTCCTCTCGCGAGCCTCCATGTGTTTTCTATCCCTTGGTGGCCTGCGTGTAACTGTTCTAGCATAGTCTTGGACATCGAGTCTGGGATGACGATCTGTCTGCCTTTGAATATACTCCTGCCTTCATTTTTTCTGGCCACCCTTGGCAGATCACCTCCTTCCCCTTTATCATTGTTGAGCACAAAACCTGTTTTAGCTGCATGCTCCATCAGGTTGATCAGGTTCTTGTTGTGTGTCTTCTGACTCCCTGCAGACAGTAGTATCATCAGCTATGCTGACCACCCCGTCTAGTCCTTCGAGGATCTGGTCCATCTTGGCCTGAAAGATATCCTGAGATACTTAGTCCAAAGGGTAGGAGTGTCCAGTAATACCAGCCAAACGGGGTACGGAATGTGGTTAGGAGTTGTGATTCTGGGTCCTGGTGAATTGACCAATATCCTGCCTTTGTGTCGAGTTTGCTAAATATTTTAGCATGTGCAAACTTCAGGTTGAGCTCCTCCACTGTTGGGATCTTGTGTGGGCACCTCTTTAGGCTGTTTTTGGTGGTCTAGATACACCCGGAGTGTGCCGTCTTTTTTTGGGCTATATGCTAAGCTAGAGCACCAATCCGTGCGTTCTTCTTTTACGTAGCACACCTTGTTCTACGAGGTCATTCTCTTCCTTTTGGAGCCTATCTTTGATGTGGATGCTGCACTTACATGGTGGGTCTTGGAATGATGGGGTGGCTGGTGCCTAACTCCAGCAGTCACGGGGCGACTGTGATCAATCTATAGCATGACAGCTTCTCCCATGCATGTCTGTATGTGCGGAATGGGAGGATGTTGCCTGATGCACCTGTGTCTATCTAAGTGTGTGTCCATGGTCACGCAAACCTGGTGGCTTCACATTTAACCTCTTCTCTAGGTTGTTTGGTCTCTCTGCCGACATTTTTCATTGACTGTAACTGAGTAGAACTGTCTTTGATACATTTTTTCTTCGCTAGGTTCATTCATGTGTATAGCATCAAAGTTGGGGTTACTTGTCTTTTTTTGGTCATTTTTGTGTGACAAATGCTGACGACGTGAATCTTTATATTTGTCCCTTGGTGGCCGAGCCTTACCTCCTTGGTGCTGGCCGGGATGCTTCTGTTGGCATCTGTATTTTCTGCAGCGTTTTGCCCTGTGTCCTTTCATCCTGCAGGCGCAACCCTCATCCTTAAATGGTGGGCACTGGCGTGGATTGTGGTCTTTACCACATCTTTGGCACATTTGCCCTCTATTTTTGTTTATTGAATCTATCTTCTCTTTTTTTTGTTTCTTGTCATCCCAAGTTGTTGTATTTATAGATTTCCTGGGGTCAGGGCTTCATGTCTTCTCCCTTCTGTTAGTATTTCAGCTAGAGAGCAACCTTGCGGTTTTCCATACAGCATATTTCTGAAGGCTTCATGTTGTGTGCTTGCTATGATGAGCTCAATCAGGCTTTCCTTCATCTCTTTATCCGTGAACTGACCTTTTAATGCAAGTGTTCTTGCTCTAGTAACAAAATCATCAATACTTACATCTGACCTATGTCTGTATTGCATGAGGTGGAGTCTGTGAATCCTGATGTTCACATCCAACTTCAGGTATCCCTCAAAAAATATCCACAGAGTGGCAGACACCTTCTTCTCATCTTCTAATAGTCCACTAGCATTCAGTCTCTTTAAGCCCTCGTCTCCTATGCCCCGGCGTATTTTCTGTGCTTGTTTAACTTGGTCCAATATGCCCTCATCCTCTAGGTACAGACACATTTTTTGCTTGAATAATGAGATAGCCTCATTTAGATCCAGGTTGGACCAGTTCATCATGGGCAGTTGCAACGCCATGTAAGCTAGCGGCCGTTTGATTAACACTCTGGTAGCACAGTCACGGTGATCTTAACAAACACAAGATACGTGTTCCCACTCATGTCAGGGAAGAAAAGGCTCCCTCTCTGGTCTCTCTCTGCTGTGGTCCTTCACTGCTGCCACCATGAAGTGTTATTTGTGTCTCAATAATAACATCGGAGGTAGAGGTTTCTCAGAACTTTACTCATTTACTCAGCCGTGCATTACAGAGAGTTTGTTACCCAGGCAAAACCAGGACTGATCACTCCATACTGCGCACTATATACAGTAGGCTAAATGAGTCATATTACAACACAAACTGCGACTGGTATTTTGCGCTCTCTCGTTCACTGAGGCAATGCTCGTTCCCATGTAAAGGGCGCGTGGCATTGGGATGATTGCTACAGGAGGCGTGGGAGTTCTGTGACTGTGTTTATGTTGAAAACCTAGCTTACTTTGCAGATTCAGTATAGAAGGTTTAAAAGGAAAAAAGCAAAATATACAAACAATTTTAAGAGACCACAAAACCACAGAAATCATCAAAGAGCCCTATGCCCATAAGTTAGATAAGACTGAGAGAATTTATCTTCAAAAAGATGCAAATCTTTAACCCAAACCTTTTTTTCTGCATGCTTTGTCATGCCTGGGTATAGATAATGGATGGATGGATGGATGGATGGATGGATGGATGGATGGATGGATGGATGGATGGATATATAATATATAAATTAGAATGGATTTATCAAGAAATCTGTTTACAGTAAAGCCGAGGGTATGAAAAAAAAGGTGTGACAGAAAACCAAAGCCAACCAATTACAAACAGTAAAATTGGTTAAAAAAATAACTACAGAGAATCTCCAGAGGCACTAAACAGGCTCTTAACAGGTCATCTTGCCTTGGAACATATTTTGGTTGCAGTTTTAAACTTTGCCACCAGGTGTCTCTGAATAACACTGTAACTTTAACTTACTGATTTTGTACCACTACTCAAAAGTAGCTTAACAGGGAGAAGGGGAAGACATGCACATGACCCAGGTAATAACATTATTTGTAACAAATGAAAACATTTAGTTTATAAAACGTATAAATAAAGCTATAAAAAAAATTATATGTGCCTTGAGATTTATATAATGTGTGACTGTATCTCCTTAGGTGTACAACGCCATAGAGAACCTGGATGACCACGTTCTCAGATACGATCTTGAAGGCTTGGAGAAGACTCTGAGGCGGGAGGTGTTTGGGCAGCAGGGGGCGGTGGAGGGTCTGCTGTCCTATCTGAAAGACTACTTATCCACATATGTTCACAACAAGCCCTTGGTGGTGTCCGTCCATGGACCCAGCGGTGTAGGAAAGAGCCATCTGGGACGCATCCTAGCTGGACACTTCCGCTCAGTGGTGGGGGACACCTTGGTGCTGCAGTACTACGTGCTTCACCACTGCCCCCAAGAGGCCGACGCTATACAGTGCGCTCGAAACCTCTCTGCTCTCATCTCGGAGATGGTGGAGAAGGCCGAGGAGGAGGAGAAGATCCCTCTCTTCATCTTCGATGAGGCCGAGCACATGCATGTGGAGATCCTGGATGTGTTGCTGCAGCTTGTCGCCTCCAAACAGTCCAACGAATACCTGAACGCCATCTACCTGTTCCTGAGTAACCTGGGTCATACACACATCACCAAACACATGTTACAGAACTCCTCAAGTATTTCTATGGTGATGACAGCCTCTGGTCGCCATAGCAACCTACTCAAAGAACTGACTCCCATTTTACGTAACACTCTGGAGAAGCATCACCCACTGTGGACTGAGGCTGACATTTTGCCTCTTGGACTTTTAGAGAAAGGTCACGTGATGGAGTGCTTTTTGGAAGAAATTACTCGTGAGGGCTTCTACCCAGACAACAGCAACATTGAGCGTCTCGCAGGGGAGATTGAATACTACCCTGTTGTTGGAGGGCATGAATATTCCCAGACAGGCTGCAAGCAAGTGGTGGCAAAGGTCAATCTGCTGTGAAACCCTCTGCCATATTTTTTACATTCCTTTTATCCATGAAGAACATAGGTGGGAGAGAAAAGTGTGGGAATTATGAAATATGAAACTTGAAAAGAACTCAAATCCAAAGTTGTCAGCAGATCCAGAGCTGGATATTTACCAGACTGAGCATTTAGGCTCTAGACTCTACTCTGGGAAATAAATCTTGTGAAAATGTTTGAAAATATCCCAAACACTCCTTAAAGGGTTGGTCCACCCAAATTGCGTAACATTAGTTGTTTTTTTTGCCTACCACTGGTAGCATTCCTTTACATTCAATAAATTTCATCAAACAGTTTCCCGGGTCATGGCAAAAATCGAAAATAGCAAATATGGATACTCACAACAATGTCACTGATTAGGTATGAGTTGGTATGAAATTCTTATGAGATGATAAAATAATGCTGTTTTGGGTTTATGTTGCCCTGAAATTTACTTAAAAATATCGCATGACCTTACCTCAAACAGAAAAGATGTTACAGCTCAAATAAAATTGAAAGTGATTATTACAGCTGAAATAATTATATAGATAACACATATTTATTGTTTTGATGCACACATTTGAGCAATCATTAATAACTACTAAATTTGACAGTAATTTTCAAGTAAAGCTTCTTATTGTGGAGAATTTTATACCTTTCAGCTATTCCGCTTTTTACTGCATTGGAGTCTAGGAGGCAGATAGTAGCTGGGTTATTAGTTGGGCTATCGACTCAGGTAGCCAGCCAGCAGTCCGACCTAACCCTCAAAGCCAGCTAAATGTATTTTGGAAATAGCGTTACCTAAATAAAACGGATAGGTTTTTCTATTTTCATTTCCAAGCCTCAACTATAGGACCTTCTTTCAACCAGCTAAATGGCTTCACACAGCAATAAGTGGGGAAGGGACCATGCTAAATGCAATTTGATACAACAGAGCATTTTAGTGGCTGTGTAGTTATACTTTTTTTTAAACCTTTGAATACAAATATAATATTCATAGCCTGCCATTTACATTAAACCAACAAATGGTCATGTGCTAACATTTCGGGATCATACTTTAGTCGGCATCCCACTATAAATGAATTATTGTATTATAAATTTTGAAAATTATCCTTTTTAAAAAGAAGAACATTTATCCAAACATTTTCCATGTCGCTTTATCCTTGCAGGGCCGGTTGGTGTGTGTGTGTGGGGGGGTGCTGGTGCCTATCTCCAGCAGTCATTGGGCAAGAGCCGGGGAACACCCTGGACAGGTCGCCAGTCTGTTGCAGGACAACCCAGAGACACACAGGACAAGCAATCACGCACATACACGCTCAAACCTAAGGACAATTTAGAGAGACCAATTAACCTAACAGTCATGTTTTTGGACTTAGGGAGGAAGCCGAAGTACCCAGAGAAAACCCACACATGCACAGGAAGAACCATGCAGAAAGACCCCAGGCCGGGATTCGAACCCAGGACCTTCTTGCTGCAAGGCAGCATTGCTACTGTGCAAAAACGAAAAAAAAAACTATAATTTTGAATTCTGAATTAAATTTAAACCAGTCATATTCAGGTATTTAATTATTTACTTCCAATGTATTTTTTAAATCCTATACTTGTGTATATTTTGCTGCACTGGTATTTAAACAAGAACTTCTCGTTTTTGTTGCTTCCACTATGAATCTAACTAGGACAACGGTTTGTCATTATATTAATCAGCAATGAAGGGAAGTCTACAAGGGTGTGATTTGGGTCATGGTTGGTTTGAATTTCCTCAAAAGATAGTTCTAAGTTACCAAGAAAACCTTTTCTCAGGAAACCACATTTGCAGTTTGCAAGGTGGGTGTGGTGTCCGGACTTCCACTTTCAAATATACTTTGCAATTTTATTCGAAATAATTTAGAAAGAATTGATCAGAGGAATTGTTGTTAGCATGAGGTGATCATATAGGTATAAAGATAATCTCTTTATAATCTAAAAGAAATGATTTACTGTGACTCTGGAAACTGTTCATAAAATGATAAAATCTATGATTGCAGATTTTTGAACATTTAAGTTTGAATTTAGAGTCAAATATATTTAAAACTAAGTGTCTCCAGCTTTATTTATTTGTTTTTCAGTCATGACATGACATTTAAAAAGAGACAGTTATCTTGTCCTAAAAATAATGTCCTTGGGTTCTTACTGTATCTCGCTTTCATCCCAATTCACCGTGCCGAGATGTGTATCTGGCCTCAGTGTAGATTTTGCTCTAAATACATTGGTACTAGGTTGACCCAGGCTCACAATGGGCGTCTTATCTGGTACCCACTTGGGTTGCATAAATGAAGCCTGTATGTGCAAAACGTTGTTTGCAACGTTTGGCCTTCTGTACAGGTATTAGCATGGTCTCAAGAGAATATCAGTACACATCTAGGTCCCATATGGGTCAAAGTTATGCAGTGGTACTTGAAAGTGTACACAACCATGGTAAGATGGCAAGTTTTTGATGTAAATGTGATCTAAAAAAAAAAAAATTCAAAACTTTTTCCACATAACTTTTATGCTGCACAATTCATCTAAAGAAAAAAACACCTGTCAGAGGAAATGTAAAAAAAATGATTTCCCTGGTTTTGTTATTTATATGTGTGCTTTAGTGTATCTCTTTTTATGTGTTTACGATTTGGGTGGATTAATTCTTGAAACAAAGTAGGCAGCTCAAACAGAGATGACTCCATGAGGTTTGAAGGACATGCATTACTTGATTTTGTTTTGCCGCAAAAGAAAAACTGAGCCTTTCTTCCAGGACCTACATCCAACCACTAAATATCTAGGCTGACGTGTTTCCCACATGTTGATTATTGAAACCCAAAGTGCTGTTTTCTCAGACAGTCTGATCTGTAGCCATTATGCATCCTGCATGAGAAGCAGCTGCAGGCACTCTCATTTCTACCAGCAGCAACTTGACCTGTGCTTGCTTTTGATAATATCTTCTTTAATCCAAAATGTGTGTTTCATGACAAATTTATTTATTACCCATTCAGCCATGTTTTTATGATTTACTGCATGTTACAACCGAGGGAAAAAACTTGGGATTCGTTTTAGTGGATTTGTGATGTTGGTTTCTCTTGTTGTTCAGTCATCTACAGACCTTTTCCAAAAATGTAGAATATCATGGAAAAGTTTGTTTATTTCCATAATTCTTTCCAAAACGTTAAACTTCCATAGATTATAGATTCAGGGCCCACAACTTAAACAATTTCAAGTATTTAGTTGTTTATTTGTACTTAATTTGGGCTCCCAACTCATAAAACCCACAAAAACAGGATTTCAAAAAATTAGAATACCGTGAAGGAATCACCATTTACTTCTGTTTTTGCAGAAAAAAAAAGAAAGAAACCAAAATCACATCAAATCAATCATCAATCAAGGATCAATAAATCAAAATATGGCACTTTCAAAACAATAAATTAATCTTCAATACTTGGTAGGGAATCCCTTTGCCTTAATCACTGCCTCAATGCACTGTGGCATTGAGGTAATCAGCCTGTGGGATTGCCTGGGAGTTATGGAAGCCCAGACTTCCTGGTCTGTTGCCCCCTCATTTTCCTCTTGATAATACCCCACAAATTCTCAGTGGGGTTAAGGTCCGGTAAATTGGCTGGCCAGTCAATCACTGTGATGGCATTGGGCATCACACCAGGTTTTGGTGCTTCTGGCGGTACGGGCTGGGGCCAGATCCTGCTGGAAGATGAAATCTCCATCTCCATACAGATCCTCCGCAGAATGAATCATGAAGTCCTCTAAAACATTCTGGTAGACTGATGCATTGACTTTGGATTTAAGAAAGCAGAGTTTACCAGTACATGCACCGGACATCGCACCCCAAATCATGACTGACTGTGGATATCTCGCACTGGACCTCAAGCAGCTTGGGTTTTGTTCCTCACTCGTCTTCCTCCAAACCCTTGGACCTTGATGCCCGAATGAAAGGCAAACTTTACTTTCATCGCAAAAGAGGAACATGGACCACTGGCCAACAGTCCAGTCCTTCTTCTCCTTGGCCCAGTAAAGACGCTTCCAACGTTGGCTCAGGCTCAGAAGTGGTTTGACCCGAGGAACCCGACAGTTGTAGCCCATCTCCCAGATGCGTCTGAATGTGGTGAATCTTCTCTGTTTGATAATCTGCTGATCCTCACGGTCAGCTCTTCTGCTGGTGCATATTCTCCTGCCACATTTTGCCCTTCCACTAGACTTTCTATTGATATGCTTGGACACAGCACTCTGTGAACAGCCAGCCTCCTTAGCTATGAACTTTTGTGGCTCACCCATCCTATGGAGGGTATAAATGATGGTCTATAGGCTAATTGTCAAGTCTGCAGTCTTCCCCATATTGAACCTAACTGAGACAATTGAACCAAAGTGAAGCAATTTAATGACACGTGGGGAAACCTGTGCAGGTGCTTTGAGTTTAGTAGATGAGTAGTGTGTGACACTCAGTTTAAAAGATTCATGCGCTGTAAAATTTGGCCTGATTACTATGGAGGACTACGGGGGTCATTGGAAAAGCAATACAGCATTTTGACGATGAGTGCTTAATTGTGAATTAAAAATATAGATAGCTAAATATAATTTCAAATTCAACAATTAATTTATACAAAAAAAAGACATTTGAAAAGCATTTTGTAATTACACATTTTAAATTGAAATACTAAAGAGGAATTGCAAATTGTATTTATTATTTTATTATTAAATACTGTGATTTGAAAATGTTTTTCAAATCCTATTTCAAAATGGAGAATTAAATAACACAATTAATAAATGAGATTGGAAATATCTTTCCTTTTCATACATTTAAAAAAGTTATTCCCTTTTCTACATCCGTTTTCTCCTTCCGGCTCTCATTTTCAAATCCTTTTTGCAATTGCATTTCCTAAATGGTTTACCCTCTCCTTTTAGCATTCGAGTGACCCTCCTGGTCCCTGAGCACACTGAAAACTAAGTTCAACCAATCACAGCTGCTCCTCGAACGTGACCAGCTCTCTCATTGGTTAGACACGAGCTATGCAGCTTGGCAAGGTCCACCCAAAAAAGCCAGGCAATGCTCGGGGATCAGGAGGGTCACTTGAATGCTAAAAGGAGAGGGTAAACCATTTAGGAAATGCAATTCCAAAAAGGATTTGAAAATGAGAGCCGGAAAGAGAAAACGGATGTAGAAAAGGGAATAACTTTTTTTAAATGTATAAAAAGGAAAAATATTTACAATCTCATTTATTAATTGTGTTATTTAATTCTCCATTTTGAAATAGGATTTGAAAAACGTTTTCAAATCACAGTATTTAATAATAAAATAATAAATACAATTTGCAATTCCTCTTTAGTATTTCAATTTAAAATGTGTAATTACAAAATGCTTTTCAAATTTGTCTTTTTTTGTATAAATTAATTGTTGAATTTGAAATTATATTTAGCAATCTATATTTTTAATTCACAATTAAGCACTCATCGTCAAAATGCTGTATTGCTTTTCCAATGACCCCCGTAGTCCTCCATAGATTACTTCACAGTATTCAAATTCTTTGAAATCCTGTTTTTGTGGGTTTTTTGAACTTGAGGCCCAAATTATGTACAAATACATAAATACTGAAATCGTTTAAGTTGTGGGTCCTGAATCTATAATCTATGGAAGTTTAACGTTTTGGAAGGAATTATGGAAAAAAAATAAACTTTTCCATGATATTCTAATTTTTTGTATGTGTTTATGTCATGTGTCATTAAAAATACTTAAAATCCTTTATAAACATAGTTGCTTTGGAATTCTTCTTGATTTAACAGTAAGTGCAGCACATGTGTAAAAAACCTTAGGTTTGAGTTTTATTTTCTACACACACACATGCACCCCCCCCCCCCCCCACACACACACACACACACACACATACAAGTTATTGATTTACAAAGTTCAGGATTCTGCGTAAACACAGGCCTTGGAAAATGATTTTAAAAAATCGGCAAGAAACTTAGCTATCACTTGCAAACCATTATGCAGCTTTTTCTGTGGTATTGCAGTCATTTTAGTCCTTTTAATGCTTGTGTAGCTATATTTAATGATTTATTATCCCTCTTTAGATGTTCTGTGTCATTCTGCATCCCCTTGTTGTTGAGGGTCTTTGTGTAAACTCTATGAACTTTGCTGAGACTTGATTAATTTACATTCATTTTTTGTTCTTTATTTATTTTAATTCTCTTGATATATAGTCTGTTTTTCTGTATCCATCGATCCATCCATTTTCTAGTGGTGACTATCTCCAGCGGTCAAGGGGCGAAAGGCAGGGTACACCCTGTACAGGTCGCCAGTCCATCGCAGCTGTTTCTCTGTAGTTAAGAACAATGATGCATTTAGTATATATAGAATACTTACAGTTGTAATGCTACCATTAGGGGTCACAAGCCAGTGTTTTTTTTTGCCAGTCCCTAGTCCGGACAAATCCTGAGGGTTGCGTCAGGAAAACTAAGACAAATAAAATATGCAAATAACAAACATGAACTTCACACCAGATCGGTCAAGGCCCGAGTTAACAACGACCACCACGGTGCTGTTGACCCAGAGGGTGACAGTGGAAATTGGACTACTGTTGGTCAACCGAGGAGACGAGAAAGGCATGCTGGTAGACAGAGAGAGAGAGGAAATGCAAGAGTGTGGAACTGAGAGTAGGGAGTTTAAATGTTGGGACTATGACAGGTAAAGATGTGTTCAGGAGACCAGGTGGAAATATAGATGCTTAGGAGAAGGGTGCAAGTTTTTCAACCATGGTGTAGATGGAAAGAGAAATTGATTAGGAGTTATCTTGAAGGAGGAGTTTGTTAGAAATGTTCTGGAAGTGAAAAGAGTATCAGATAGGCTGATGAGTCTGAAGCTTGAAATTGAAGGAATTATGATCAATGTTGTTAGTGGTTATGCCCCACAGGTAGGATGCGAGTTAGATGAGAAGGAGATATTCTGGAGTGAACTAGATGATGTGATGCAGTGTATCCCAGGAGTTGAGAGGGTGGTGATTGGTGCAGACTTTAAAGGACATGATGATGAAGGGAACAGAGGTGATGAGGAAGTGATGGGCAGGTTTGGAATCCAGGATAGGAACAAAGAAGGACAGATGGTAGACTTTGCGAAAAGGATGGAAATGGCTGTTGTACATGGCTGTAAATACTTTCTTTGAGAAGAGGCAGGAGCATAGGGTGACTTACTGTATGAGAGTGGAGGTAGGAGCACACAGGCGGACTATATCTTATGTAGATTTTCTTATGTGAAGGAGATTAGTGACTGCAAGGTAGTGGTAGGCAAAAGTGTAGCTAAACAGCATACGATGGCGATCTGTAGGATGAAACTGATGGTGAGTAAGGTGAAGAAAACAAAGACAGAGCAGAGGACCAGGTGGTGGAAACTAAAAAACGAAGAGTGATGTGAGGTTTTCAGGGAGGAATTGAGACAGGCTCTTGGTGGCAAGGAAGTGCTCCCAGATGACTAGACAGCTACAGCTAATGTGATTAAGGAGACAAGTAGGAGGGTGTTTGGTGTGTCATCTGGAAAGAGTAAAGTAGATAAGAAGACTTGATGGTGGAACAATAAAGTTCAGGAGCATATACAGAGAAGGGAGTTAGCTAAGGAAAAGTGGGACACTGAGAGGACTGAGGAGAGTTGACAGGAGTAGCCTACAGGGTGATGCAGCGTATGGTGAAAGTAGAGGGGGCAAAGTCCAAACAAAGAGCATATGTGAGGAGCAGTACGGTTTCATGCCAAGAAAGAGTACTACAGATGCAATTCTTACTGATGGAGAAGTACAGAGCAGGTCAGAGGGAGCTGCATTGAGTCATTGTAGATTTAGAGAAAGCGTATGACATGGTGCTGAAAGAAGAACATGAGGAGGTCTGGAGTGATAGAGAAGTATGTTAGAGTGGTGCAGGACATGTATGAGAGATGTGAGACAGCAGTGCGTTGTGCTGTAGGAGTGACAGAGGAGTTCAAGGTGGAGGTGGGGCTGCATCAAGTATCTGCTCTAAGCCCCTTCTTGTTTGCTTTGGTGATGGACAGACTAACAGATGAGGTTAGACAGGAGTCTTCATGGACTATGATGTTTGCAGATGACATTGTGATCTGTGGTGAAAGCAGGGTGCAGGCAGAAGAAAAGCTAGAGAGGTGGAGGTATGCTCTGGAAAATAGAGGAATGAAGATTAGTTGCAACAAGACAAGTGGAAAGGTGAAGTTACAGGGAGTAGAAGTAAAGAAGGTGGAGGTCTTTAATTACTTAGGGTCAGCCGTCCAGAGCAATGGAGGGTGTGGAAAAGAGGTGAAGAAGCGTGTGCAAGCTGGTTGGAATGGGTGGAGAAAAGTGTCAGGTGTGATGTGTGATAAAAGGGTTTCAGCAAGAATGAAAGGAAAGGTCTACAAGACGGAGGAGGAGGAGGAGAAGGAGGAGGAGGAGGAGGAGGAGGAGGAGGAGGAGGAGGAGGAGGAGGAGGAGGAGGAGGAGGAGGAGGAGGAGGAGGAGGAGGAGGAGGAGGAGGAGGCAGCAGCGGCTCATGGTTGGAGTAGCTCTATTACATGAGTTTTGATTTGTTCTTTTTGCATACTTTTGTTTGGGCAATTATTCCCTGTTGTTCTGGATGCTGTGCAGCTAGAGGGATTGTTGCTCTTACCCCAATTAGAACCGGATGCATCTGCGGCGCGTTACGGCAATGATGTGGTTTTGTTCCGACATCCAAGGTGTGTCAATTCCCACCAGGTGCGTTTCAGACCCAGAGCGGGTGTGGCATGGTCCACCAAGATGAAGGCAGAGACTGCAAGTTCCAAGCACCCACCTTCACTTCCCAGACCCTTGACCAAAGGGAACTGGAACTATAGTCAATCTCCAAAAAAGTAAAGTTACACATCATTTACCACATTTTTAAAATACCTAATAAAGATTTGCAAATGGGTAATAAATTTTGCACTGTAGGAACCTTTTGGAGTTCCTATAACCTTTTCGGGAACCAGGACGTTTTTTGGTGCATTTGGACATATAGGAACTAGGGACTATGCCCCTCAGTTCCTATAACCATTTTAGCCCCTACTCCGAGGCAGGGTCTTTTCTGAGTCCCATAGCAACTCAAATAACAAGTTGTTTGGTGATTTGTAGAACTTTCGAAGCTATGCCCCTTATATGCGCTTCTCCTTTCCCCGCCATTTTTAAAAAGCAGCAGTGTTTACGAGATCGCAACAACAACAATAACAAAAATGTTTCACTTCTTCTTTGTAGTGATATGGCGGTTGGCAAACAACAATCTGATGCATTACTGCCATCAACTGACTTGGAGTGTGGACTGGAATTTGTGTTGTTTCTGTTCAGTTTTCCCTGGTTATGTTTGTTTTGCTGCTGGGTGTGGCACTGAAGTAACACGTCACTGTCGCAGATGGTTGCGTCGCAACCATCTGCCCCTATCAAGGTCTGTCCCTATCAAGGTCCTCACTGAAGTGCGAACGCAAAATGAAAAAGTCTCCATAGGGAAGGGTGGCTCGTTTAAATAAACTCAAAGCGGGTAGTTCTCAGAACTAAGTTTCTAGAACTGGCATGTCAGAATGTAGCTTCTGTAAACAAAATATACAACATTTTTGTAAGATAATGAAATTAAATAAACTATTTTCTCTAAATCCATGTGTAATTTCAAGAAACTTTTAACAGCTTATTTTAATAGATATCAGCACAAGGCTCTTAAATATAGCTGACATGACGTTGTATAACTAAAAAGAAACTTTCTTTTATGTGACAAGTTTTTTTTTAAACTCACCATCCACTAAGGCGTCATTTTAGCCAGGGACATGTCGCCAACAATATTTAGGATTGGCAGTTTTGTCCCCACCACAATTTTTAAAACTTAATGCGGAATTTCTTACCAGCGCGGATCCAACATCAACTTGTGCTCCCAGCATTTCCATATATTCAATATCCGAACTGACTGGTAGTTCAATCAGTCTATTCCACTATAGGCGACAGTCATGTTTTCTGCATGGTGCTGCAGGATTCTTTGCAAAGGGCGATGTTCCAAAGTTTAATAAAGACTCAGTCCACTGGAAACACTTAACATCATGCAAGCCTGGTGCTTACATTCAAAAGTGCTGAAGTATTAACAGGTGACTGATTAACTCGTAGGCTCTTTATTGGAAGATGTTCTAAAAATGCTGTGTCACTGCTCCAAGCATGCACACACAAATACACACGTCTGTGCACTGTGCGCACAGACCTGTAAAAAGGATGTGTGGTGTGTCAGATATAATTCTCCACTATCAGGATAAAAGCCACATTATTTTGAAAAACACTCCTATGATTTCCTCAAAAGATTCAGGGAGCTAACAATCCCTTTGGTCACTGGTAATTAAATAATGTTTACATAGCTAATCTATCGCAAATCAGCATATGTCTTATTTTGAAATTTACCGGATGCTTTACACTGATACAGTGGGTATATCCTGTTTAGCCCCATGTTAACTGTTGGAACTTGATCAGTTTTGGAAGCATGTCACATCAAAAATAGAACCCATACCATTCTTTAGCAAAGCAGCGCAGGTGAGATGCATCTGGAATGCGTCTGAAATGCACCACGGCGCATTCTGTGTAAACCAAACCATAGACTACAATGATTTCTATTTCCTGCGGAGACCGCGCAGCTGCCATAACGCGCCGCAGACAAATCTGGTGTAAATTGGGGGCTACGTTTTTACTTTCAGGCAGTTCTTATAATCCTCTGGGATTATAATAATCTATGGGAGCAGTTGATTAGTATTTCAAAAGCTCCAAATACACCTAAACTATGACCCTAAATCCAAGAAGAGTTGAAAATGAGGTTTTGTTGGTGCAGAGCATGACAAAGAAGCAAAGAGGGAAGGAGGAAGTTCAACTCTTCCACTGATCATATTGGGGAAGGATCATATCCCTGACACCAACGTCTCTCTGCCCAGCTTCCTAACCAGACAAGGAGACAGATATTTAAAAAAGGACCAGCAAAACAACTGATGGTGTCATGCAGGACATGTTACTGTGAAATATCTCTGCTGCCTGGAAATTAAGCTATCAGCATGTCATGAGACTTTCAGACAGCAACAGTCTACAGTCAGAAAGCTAGACATTAATCATCTTACATTAATTATATCATAATAATAAACTTTTAATGCGCATAATATGCTGTGGGTAGGAACTAAGACAGACGCAAATGACTTAAATTTAGTGTGTATTAATGATGGAAGAGGGAAAAGGATAAATATGAGTACAGGTAGCACATCTGCACTGGATCTCACCCTGGTTTCAAATGAAATGGCAGGGCACTGTGAGTTGGAGGTACAGAAGAGCACATTAGGGAGCGATCATCATCCAATTCTCACCAGAGTGTATGTGTCTAAAGAATCAACAACAGGAGAAAGAGAAGGGAGGTGTTTTTTTTTAAAGCAAAATGGGATAAATTTAAGTATATATTTGAAAAGGAACAATTAAGGATATAGGTGGAGGAAAATATAGAAGTGATGGAAAAACATTTAGGAAAGTGATAAATGCAGCAGCAGAGATGACAATTCCTAAAAGTAAAAGGAGCATGAAAAAGAAGATTGTCCCTTGGTGGTCAGATCAATGTGAAAAAGCAATTAAGGATAGAAATAAAAGTCTGAAAGTATTAAGGAAGACACATAATTTTGATAACTTAATAGAGTATAAAAGACTGCAGGCTGAGGCAAGGAGGGTTATTAAAAGGGCAAAAAGAGAGAACTGGAGAGGATTTTGTGACAAAATTGGGAGAACAACACCAGTAAGATGAAAAAATATGATAAATGATGAAATGATAAAAATGAAAGGAATTTGTAGAGAATAAAAATGTCCAGTGCTTAAAAGAGGAGAGGAATTAGCCATCAACGACAAGGATAAAGTAGAAAGGTTAGCTAAAACATTTGTCAGAATTCATAGTAATATCAATTTATCGGAAGATAGAAGGAAAAGAAGAGAAGAAACTAGAAGGAAAAATGATTTAGACGGTGATAAAAAGAAAGTAATGACAACAATGGATGCCCTATTCACACTCTTTGAACTAGAGCGAGCACTGGGAAGAACTAGAGTAACTTCCCCGATAAAGATAAAATTAGTTATGATATGTTTAAACACTTAGGGAGTAAAATGAAAATAAAATTACTAGAATTATATACCAAAGTTTGGGAAAAAGGGCAATTACCAAGTAATTGGAAAGAGGCTGTCATAATTCCAATAATAAAACCGGGAAAAGATCCAAGCGAGCCAGAAAATTATAGGCTAATAGCACTCTTGTTGCATATTGGAAAAATAATGGAAAGAATGATTACGGAGAGACTAACATATTATCTTGACAGTAACAAACTAATATCACTGTGTCAAAGTGGATTTAGGAATGGCCGAGGAACAATGGATCCTATATTCTGCCTTGAAATTAAAATTAGGAAAACACAAACCAATAAAGAAAATTTTGTAGTAGTTTATTTTGATGTAGAAAAAGCATATGATATGGTTTGGAAGGAGGGATTAGTGATTAAATTAAGTAGGTTAGGACTCACAGGAAGGATATATGATTGAATAAAATAATTTTTGTTTAATAGATACATTCAAGTAAAGTTGGGGAATAGAAGACACAGTCTGTTGTGAACCTCACTGTCTTCTTTCCAGGATGTGAAGAACCGTCTACTACACTCAACTGCCTTGACAGCATTGTTTGGACAATCAGCTCCAGGATCCATGGAACAATTCTTTTTGTTCAGTTGCTTCTGATGATGCTCTTCCAGCAGATGGCTAAAAAGTGGATTGCAGTTTTACACCAGACTTACAGAAGATATGCAACATGTTGCTGCAAACATTGAAGGATCTCAGCTTCTATCTAAAGATTCTGCTCTGTTCTTTCTTCTACATGCTTCTGTCGCATTTCCTATTAAGTCTGTTGTTCAGTTGAACCTCCAGGTAGCTGTATCCCCTCCACCCCTTCCATTGCCAGGATGTAAGCACTGCTTTGTTGCCCGAGCAGCTAAGCGCTGCGAAGGAAGGCCTACTGTATCTGTGCTGTTTCTTATTTTTCTTCCGTCAAATGAATTAGCTTTCTGGAGTATTAAACATATTCAAAACTTCACCAAAATTTGCAAACATATCAAGTGTGCGTGAAATGTACTTATTTTAAAGGAATTTAAAAGGTAACAAACAATCTAGAAACCTTTTAAGAAGTCTCAGAGAATTATGTTAGCACAACCTTTTTTTTCTCGTTGAATTGAAATAAGAATTACTTATGCAATGATGAATCCAGAATTCTTGAGCTAAGTGGCACTTTGATTAAACTTCAAAGTTAGAAATCAAATGTTGAAAAGTTATATTACCTCTAGCTGGTGCACATGCAATAAAAAGCACTTTGATTCAGCTAATAACACTATATGCTTAAAAGGTAAGGTTTCCATCAGATGTTGTTGCATTTCCTGACCTCATGTTAGATTTCCTCTGTTTATTAGCTGTAGCTTTCTTAGTTCCTGCCATGATGGTTCAATCTCTGTGCATGAGCCAGTCACACTCTATATGACAATGGTGGGAGTCACCAAACTGAAACAGGTTCTAGTGAAATCTAGGGGTGGGAGATGAGATGTGGAAATGCTAACGAGCCTTCTTGATTACCCTCAGTGAAAAATCCCCTGCACGAATGAGAGCCTAATGAAACCTAGGAAGGTTAGGAAATTAAATTCAGTTTATTTATATTCACAACAGATGTCATCTCAAGGCACTTAAAAAAAAAGTCTTTTCAATACAATTATGCAAACATTCCAATCAATTACAAAGTTTTCTATTGATCTGACGAGAGAGTTGATCAATAAATAAGTTGATCATATGCTAACTAGCCCTATCCAACAACCCCCAGCTGAATCAGCAACAGTAACTAGGGGTAGGATACAGATTGTAAACCTAGAAGTCTATACGCTATTCCTGCTAGCCAGCTATTTAGCCACGTTCCATAAGTTATGTGCCATAGATTGTGACACACTCCACAAAACAATAGGCGGCGCACAGCAAAGCCGGAATGACAGGGGTTGGGTAACAAACAGGTTTGACAGGATGCAGGTCCTAAACCAAACCGATAGGGGATGCTGCATAGGGCTGGTTGGCAGGGGTACTGTACCGGAACCGGAAGGGCGGGGCTTATTCTAACAGGTGGGCGGGCCTCAGGGGTGGGGGGTACTGGACCGGAACCGTAAGGGCAGGGTTGACAGGATGCAGGTCCTAAACAAAACCGACAAGGGGCGCTGCATAAATTGAATTGGCAAGGGTACTGGACCGGAACCAGAAGGGCAGAATCGGTACTTATTGGACGGGGCTTATTCTGACAGGTGGGCGGGTCTCGGAGGTGAGAGGGAAATTAAGTGTTGTTGTAGCTCATATAATTAATTCTTTAAGGAGGATTTCCTGTAGTGGTCTGTGTTGCAGCGAAACTGAAGAAACCTCCGACTGAAGATACTCTGTTGTTTCAGGACAGTCTCATGAAGATGATGCTCAAGGTTGTCCATAATTTTTTTTGATTTTATGAAGAATCCTATTTTGCATCATCATCTCTAGATGTTCCACAGTCGTCCCCAGAACAGAACCAGCCTTCTTCATCAGGTTGTTTAGCCTTTTTAAGTCATTGGCTCTGATGCTGCTACCCCAACAGATGATGGCTGAAGCGATTACACTCTCCACAACAGAATTCTAGAAGATCTGCAGCATGTTGCTGCAAACCTAGAAGGACCTAAGCTTCCTCAAGAAGTACAGTCTGCTCTGTCCCTTCTTGTAGACGGTTTCATTGTTGCGCCTCCAGTCCAGTCTGTTGTCAAGGTGAACTCCGAGGTATTTATACTCCTCAACCACCTCCACTTCATCTCCCATGATCGAAACAGTGTTTGAGTCATCTCTGTTTCTTCTGAAATCTACAATCATCTCCGTGGTCCACCAGCTCTCTGTATTCAGCTTCTTGTCCATCTCTAATACAACCAACAATTGCAGAGTCGTCTGAGTATTTCTGCATATGACAGGTATCTGATTTGTACTGGAAGTTTGAGGTGTACAGAGTGAAAAGGAATGGTGAGAGTACGGTCCCCTGTGGTGCTCCTGTGCTGCTGACCACCTGGTTTGACACACAATTCTTCAGTTTCACAAACTGTAGTCTGTTTGTCAGGTAGTCACTGACCAGGCTGGGCCGGTTTGGATTTTTTCTTACCACGGTTGGTAATGAACAAATTCCCGCGGTTTTGCGATATACCCATAAACATATATATATATCTACCCGCAGCTGCGCTACGGCTGTACCCTGCTCGTGTGCATAATGGGCTGTACCTTGAGGCCAAACTACAGCCGCACCTATTTGTCAAAGACAGCTCTGTCTGTGGTGAAGGCAGAGCGCGTCCCTCAACAACTTATCCAGGAGAGGAGCAATGTTGTTCGAACAATAATTTTCAAACATAAAGTTGATGATGGGACAGATTGATTGAGAAACTGTATCATCTATTGGAACTTATTAAGTTCTATTTTATGCTTGGACTGAAGCATGGATAGATTTTGCTGTTATTGTACAGCTTGGACACTATTGAAATTAGCATGTAATACACTGAGAAGGAAACTAAAACGCATGAGGCTGTACAGGAGGAAAATTAGTCTGATCCTATTGAGGTGGCAGCGTTTCTTATTGATCAACTGGAGGGACACGGGAGGCTGCATGGATACAAACTACACCACCTGAACTGCATTCAGGCAGGTTATGTTGTCACACAGAGTACTGTGAGACATTTACTGAAATATCTGGACCCCTATGGGGTAGAACAAAGACCCTCAAAAGTGAGGGCTCTCCACATCAGCCTGATTTGGGTTTCTGAGCGCTGCACGTTTTACGTTCTTACAATAAAAGATATTGTTTTAACAATATACTTTTCAAGTTTGTACAACAAAATATATTGTTCGAACAATATACTTTTCATGTTTGTACAATAAAAGATATTGTTCGAATAATATACTTTTCATGTTTGTACAATATATCATCACGTTCTTACAATATATTTTTATTGTAAGAACATGATAAACATGTATATTGTTAAAACGTGAAAATTATATTGTAAGAACGTAATAGTATATTGTACAAACAAAAAAGTTATATTGTTAGAACAATAAAGTTATCACGTTATAACGTGATATAGCCCTATTTTTATTTCACCTGGGTGGCAGCTCTACGCTTCCGTACTTCGGCCCCCATTGTTTCCCACACATAGACGAATCTCTGGCGTTTCGCTACAGATTAAACACCGACAAAAAAAAAATCAACACCGACCGTCGCATATTGCGTTTCGTTTTTCTTTTTTACTTTATTTAAAACACATGCTCTTTCTTTGTCTCTCTGTCACTCACGAAACTCTCTCACTTTCTCTCTCACCTCTCACACACAGACATACACAGCCCCTCCCCTCCGTGCACAGCACGTCTGTCGGGATCACCTGTGGAAGAAGACATCCTCTCTCCCAGTCTCCCATTCAGTCGAACTTTCGGAATTTTTAAAAATATTTGCCTCATCCAGATCTTCAACTTGTATGTTGGACCCAATCCCAACTAAGTTATTTAAGGAAATGTTCCGTTTGGTTACTGGCCCCATTTTAGATATGATGAATCTATCCTTAGTAAATGGATACGTACCACTGAAATTTTAAGTTGCTGTAATTAAACCTCTACTTGAGAAACCTTCTCTCGATCAAGATGACTTAGTTAATTACAGACTTATAACTAACCTTCCTTTCTTATCTAAAATCCTTGAGAAAATAGTTGCTAATCAAGTATGTGAGCATCTAAACAGTAATAGAGCTCATCATAGCACAGAAACAACACTGGTGAAGGTTGTTAATGATATTCTTCATGGCTTCAGATAATGGACTTTTCTGGTCTTCTTAGATCTTACTGCTGCTTTTGACACAGTCTATCACAATATTCTCTTAGAAAGGCTTAAACATGTTGTTCAAAGGAACAGCACTATGCTGGTTTAAATCATATTTGTCCGACAGATTCCAGTGTGTTCATATGGATGATAAATCTTCATCACACTCCAGGGTTACTTACACTCAAGCACAGATTGGACCAATTCTGTTTTGAATGTTTTTTTGATCAAGTTCTTCTTTATATATATATGTATATAAGTATATATATACACTCAACAAAAATATAAACGCAACACCTTTGTTTCTGCTCCCATTTTTCATGAGATGGACTTAAAGATCTAAAATTCATTCCAGTCATACACAATATTACCATTTCTCTCAAACATTGTTCACAAATCAGTCTAAATGTGTGATAGTGAGCA